>SZWC01006085.1:78815-98329 GCA_023375785.1 Penium margaritaceum | reverse complement strand
TCGGGCTCGGGCTCGGGCTCGGGCTCGGGCTCGGGCTCGGGCTCGGGCTCGGGCTCGGGCTCGGGCTCGGGCTCGGGCTCGGGCTCGGGCTCGGGCTCGGGCTCGGGCTCGGGCTCGGGCTCGGGCTCGGGCTCGAACTCGTCCTCTTGCGCAGTTCGACGCAGCAGCAGTGGACGGGTACTTTCCGCGGGGGTTGCCACAAGGAGGAGGAGCACAGCTGAAGCGCACAGGGCGAGAGCCAGCAGAGGAAGCACGCGACTAGCGGCGGATACCCGCCGGCCTGCCATCACTGCGGCGGCCATCAGTGGGCCGGCAGGGCCCTGACGGCAGTTGGGACACGGCTGGCGTCTGGATCCGACGTGTTGAATTGAGCTGTCTTGGGACGGATTTTCTTGACCAGCACCTCCGGCCGAGCAGCTGAAGGGTCAGCTCGAGCACCAATGTCCGCAGTTCAAGAGATGAGAAGGATTCACGGAGCAACGCAGGTCGGTCCACAAAAGGCGGTCAAACAAACTCTGGGAAGCAAGAAGGATGACACTTGCCAATGGCAGCCGCTGAAGCTTCCATTTGTAGAGCCAAGCACAGGCCGGACGCGCAGCCGTCCATTCCCCTTCCTGCGTTACCCCTCCCCACCTTGAAATGAATTTGGCATGGGAGAACATGGACGTGACGCTTGCAGTCCCGAGCGCCATAATTGGTCGGAAGACGCAGACCTAACTCAACCTGGCAGTTGCACGGCAGACAAGGGCAGGCCCTGGCCGCATTTCAAGCAGCAGTGGGCGAAACAGACAGACGCTGGAGCCAATAATGCGCTCATCGAATAAGAGAGTGCTCGCTGAAGCCATAAGAGAGTGCAAGGGAGAAGGGTACAGTAGAGCTTCTGGCCGCGTATGCCGGCGCACCATGCGTGGTCAGCTCTTGGCCCTGCTTGGGACCAAATCCGCAGTGCTGCGGATGCGATGGGACTACTGTCGGCTCCTTCTGGCCGTGTTTGTCCCTGCAATGATCACCAGCAGCCAAGTCGAGTAAGGCATTTGGGGCGCTGTGCGTGCGCTGCATCTGGCGTGTCCGGTGCGAACCCAACAGAATGCAAAGCTGCTATGTTAACTCTCGGACCAGAGTAGTCCAATTTTGTAGCTAAGTATTTTTCAGTTTTTGTTTTGCTTTCACTCGATTTCTACCGCAGGTGTGTCGTACGTGCGTTCTCGATCGTCCTTGAACGCAACCACCGCTCAGCTGTCGTTAAACGGCTGGGATCGAGCTCTATCGACGTGCAACGCAAGGAGAAGCGGAATGCCCATTGCCGCCTGCACGATCCTGTGCCATGGACGCGATCGATCGCGATCTTACGACTGCGGATGTCACGACCGAACGATTCACGATTACAGACGGGCATGGCTAAAGCTGGGTAGGAATCGGCATGGGTCATGCCTGTTGCATGCCTGGCTGCCTCGCACTTTTTCTTGAAGGGAGGGAGGGGCCATCGACCGATGATGCGCGAAAATAGAACGAAACCTCTCCAAAAACAAGACATCGACAGCTCACGATTACCCGATCCTTTTGTGAGAGTCCACACTTCGTCCAAGACCAGGGTGCATTCCACCACTTCCCGTGCAATCCAGACCGCGGCTGGTAAACGCCGAAAGTTGTTGTAGGCGTTGGTTTTTCGCAGTGCGGCTGGGATTGTTGGCACATCGAAATTCGCACGTGTTTCACATGTTTTTAACCCTTTTTAACTAATTGGCAGAAGTTAAGCTGACAAGACAGCCAAACGTGGGAAGAGGGGGGGGAGTGGGGGGGGGGGGGGGGGGGGGGGGGGGGGGGGTGTGGGTTGGAGAGATGGAACGTGGAGAGGAAAAAAAATGAGCTGTGCCCGCAGTCTTATGTACTGCGAGCCATGGGCACCAAGCGATGGAATCTGCCTTAAAATTTTCTGAAAACACTACTTAAAACTAAATCGTCGAGGCCCCAATTATGGAACCCAACAGAATTCGGGAGGAAGATGTCGCGCAGGTTCTCATTCTGCTGGAAGTCATTGTTGGCGACGACTTCCAGCGTTTACCAGCCGCGGCCCCAATGAACGGAGAGCTCCCTTTGTTTTGGAGACGAATGTCTCAATTATGGTCGAGCCGCATCACTTCGTCAACGATTATATGCGGCACGAGTGAGCGAGGAGCCACAAACAATGGTCATGAACCCTCAGTCAAAACAAAGTCTCTTTTTGCCCAAAAAGAAAACGACTGGGCTTTTGGGCTACCTCAACACCGAGACATACTTGAGGAATGACGTCGTTATCAACAGGAGAAGTAAGATTTAAATTTAATCTATATTATGTTGGCTCTAAATATCGGATCAAGGAAGCTAGATCATTTTTTTGGAAAATGAGGGGTCTTCTTCAAAGGAGGCCACCTCTTGGCATCTTCACGAAGACATTCCCTTTGTGTCCTGTTTTGGATTCGATATCACACTTTCATTTATTATACTTTTCACCTTGCATTGATTTTTCTTTATTTCTTCTACTAGCTACACCCTTGAACAAAGCAGAAAGCAACGCTCCATGGCATCTTCATCATACCAAAAGGGGAACAAATTCAATCCATTCCTATGAAAATAGTTAATTTGAGCGACCAGGAATCGCCAAAACAGAATTATTCTGAACGCTTCCATTACATCCACTTCTGAAGTGTAGCTAAAGCGGCTGCATCTCCAGCTGTTGCTCCATGTCGTCGTCACAGTTCGTCACAATTCGCGTGAGGGGTTTTTCCCCATGCTGGTAATTTTCAACACTTACTATAGATTTCAATTTCATTCAGCACATTCCAAAATATTGCTTGATGAATCTAATCCTGGTTTCCACATTCTCCTTGCTTTTGGCTCCTCTCAAACGCCCTCCAAGCTTCTTGGCAAAGCTTAGGCACAGGAACTCCCTCCGTAATGAAGAGAACTCTAGTTGTAAAGATCGTCTTGAGGAGAACAAACGAGGTATCGTTAATCGCCCCCGTTTCCTACACACCACATTCAGTGTATTGGGTATGTAGATTTTGGTGATTTCCATGAAAATGTATTAAGGATTAATCATCTTGTGTTCGCATGGATAACTATGAAAATGGTACCTGTGCCTTGGGAATTGCATGCTATTACTTGATAAGAAAAAAAATGACAATATGACATTTTGGGCTTGTTGTGGAATAGACACACATATGTCCTGAAACATTATGGGAGGGCTTATTTGTGAACTGGATGTTCCATTTACAAATTCGTGACCTCGAACAGAACTGAACTTGATGTCGAGATTAATTCTGCTATTAATTGATTTTTTTTATGCGGAACTTGTCCCCCACCCCCAACCCTCGTTTGCATTTGAGCAATTGACTTGGTGCATGCATTGCAGAGCAACTATTTATGTACACTAGTGTATCTTGTACACTATTTTGTATTTTTCGGGTCCATGAGATACACAGACTATGTACACTTTACCAATACAACTTGACTTTTGGGAGAGGGCGGAGTCATCACAAGATCCAATGTCCCCCCCCCCCAAAAGGGTAGTGTACAAGTGAAATGTAGCGGGGAGGTTTATTTCTGTCGAGTAATGAGGAAAAAAACTGTACA
Source organism: Penium margaritaceum (assembly GCA_023375785.1). Classification (NCBI taxonomy): domain Eukaryota; kingdom Viridiplantae; phylum Streptophyta; class Zygnematophyceae; order Desmidiales; family Peniaceae; genus Penium; species Penium margaritaceum. The sequence goes on along the minus strand of SZWC01006085.1, from coordinate 94,717 downwards.
CTTATGTATATCCGCTCGTCAACAGCTGATGTATCACGATCGAAGATTGATGATCAATGATTGAGGATCTAGAACGAAAACAAATATGCACCAATTAGCAATCGATGATCGACAATGGACAATCAACAATCATCAAAATAGTAGTGGTTGAAAGGTGAGGAAAGCTGTGTTGTGCTTTGTGCCGTTCCTGTACAGTTTACTGTGACCACTCGGTCGTGTCCATACTCGTGCAGATCCCTGAGGTAGGCGGCCCTGGTGACACCGGCGCGACGACAGGCGGCGGACTACCCGTCTGGAGCTAACCGACCACCGTTCCAGAGCCCCAGATGTCACCGGGACTCCTTGCTATGCCTTCTACGTCTTGCAGGCGCCATTCGGCGGACTGGGCATGAGGCCCATTTGCATGTTTTTGCATTGTATACTCGCTGTCAGTCGATGGATGCATGCATGTGACCAGTCGTTGCGTGCGTCTTTTGATTTTGCACGTCTAGGTTCATACGGCGTAGGATTCTGACATGTGTGCGCAGAGTTACGGCCAAAACAATGTTTTTGGGCCGGTTTTAGGACAGCTCTTGGACTGCCGCGAGCGACACCCGCCGTGCGCCGCGGCAGGTATTTATGCCCTGGACCTGTCAGTTGTCATTTCTCTCTGCATATGCTATATTGAAGCATTCTGACACTTTGACTTGTGTCTCCTAGCCAAACCCTTGCAGTTGTGTGTACGACATGTGACTGTCGTCACCGTCTGACTAGGCACTGACGCCCGGTCAGCGGCCGTGTTGCTAGGAAGCTTCTACGCACTTTCTCATGGTATCAGAGCAGTGAGACCGATCTCACTGAGCTGCGCAGCAGAGACGCAGCAGAGCAGCAGCAGTGAGAGTCACCGCTGCAGCAGATCTTCTGGGACCTGCTGAAGACGGCCGTTCGCCGTCCGCGCACTCCACCCACCACGTGAGATCGGAGCTGCTGAGGCAGCAGCAGCAGCGCGTACCGCCACGCAGAGGTGTGTGGCGGCTGTGCTGCGTGGCGCCGCCCCTCCCCCCCACAGCCGCAGCAGCAGAGCAGCAGCACCAGAGGCGGCGGCGGCAGCCACACAGCAGCAGCGCAACAGCAGCGGCCGCCACAGCAGCGTGGTAGTAGCGGCGGCAGCAGCAGCGCAGCAGCGGCGTCGGCAGCAGCAGCGCAGCAGCGGCAGCGGCACAGCAGCAGCAGCGACAGTCGCGGCAGCAGCAGCAGCGCAGCAGTGGCAGCAGCAGCAGGGCGCGGCGGCGGTAGCCAACAGCAGCGCGCGGCGGTGGCAGCCAGCAGCAGCTGCAGCGCGCAGCAGCAGCGCCACGCGCAGCAGCAGTCACCGCGCGCAGCAGCAGCAGCAGCAGCAGCAGTGCAGCCGCCGCTGCCACCGCTGCACACGCAGCTACGCAGCAGCTGCTGCAGCTGACAGCGCAACTGCAGCAGCAGCTGGGCGGAAGCTGTTGCGTAGCTTCCGCGGAGCTGCCGCGCACCACCGCGCAGCGGCAGAACCGTGACAAGAAAAAAAAAGGACGGTATGAGCTGACATCAGCATTGTTTGTTGCTGACGTCATCAGGTTGTGCTGATGTCAGCAACCACTTGCTGATGTCAGCATTACACTTGGCCAAAATTTCAACCGAAAAGTCAAAAGTTGCCAGCGTTTCAAATCTCCGAGAAACGCAGACGGTTTTGAAATCCGGCAAACTTGACCTGTCGTCCCATAGTGAGCGGCGACATGAGTTCGCCCGACGACAAGGACAAGGGACCAGGTGATCCCTCCTCCTCTTCTTCAGGGGTATTGAGCCCTCGCTCGCAGGCCATTGAGGACCTGCGCAGCCAGCAGGAGGAGATGCGTCGTCTGTAGCGAGAGCAGACTGACGCGATCCGCACGCTGACTGAGCTCCTACACGCTCAGTCCACGGCTCCTCCGCGGACTTCTGAGGGAGCTGCCGGCGTTGCGGCCTCCACCCAGCACTCAGCTCAGGTGCCCGTGACAGGTGCCCCGCCTGCTTCACCTCCTGGTGTGGTCTCTCCACCACCTGAGGACCTTCTTGATGACGAGCCATTCATGCCAGGCTTTGAGGATGACTCCCAGGAGCGGGAGATTCGTCATCTACAGGAGCGCCTCCGTCAGCTGCAGACGGGTATCCGACCTCCACCCGTGTCCCCAATACGACCGTCACCTGACTTCCCCAGTGATCACCCCCTTCCAGGAGTTTTTCCCGTCACTCGCCCTCCTCAGCCTGCGGCTGCTCTCCCCACGGAGCGGCAGCCAAAGGACTTTGAGGCACCACCTCCACAGTACATCAGCGACAATGGATTTGACTGCTGGGAGATCTTGTTTCAGGTGTGGGCCACTTCTGAGGGAGTGTGGCCTTACTACCACAGCCCATACCAGTCTACAGATCCAGCACAGGTGCTGACAGTAGCCCGGGCCATGCGAGGGCTTCTCTACGCCATGCCACGCGAGACTGTCATTGACTTCCGTCCCTTCCTCGGCGAGGATGGCACAGGCACCGGAGCTGATCCTCGTGGAGGCTGGGATCTGGCGTTGTCCCTATTGGCTGCAGAGACGCACGCCACGCGTGCGTCGCACATTCGTGCTTTTCACTCTCTCCGTCAGGGACCAGCGGAGCCTGCAACGGATTACTGGCGACGCGCCATGCGTATCTACACGCGCCTGGGGACCTCAGGGGGCACACAGCTGTGGGCGCTTCGGACGATCATGCTCGGAGTTTGCCTGGAGTACACCAACATATTCACACGGTATAGTGACGTTGCTCTCGAGCCTTTCTCAGCCACCCTGCAGCTGCTCCCGTGGGCCCATTAGCTTTTCCTCCAGGTGACGTCGGCTCGCGAGGCAGCAGTAGCACATCAGGAGACTTCTCTCGCTGCAGCAGTCCTCGCCTCACCACCATCTTCCCTCCTGCAGTCACCCTCACCTTCCTCCATCACGACCTCATCTTCCTCCTCCTCTTCGACCCCGTCTACACCCACGCAGACGCAGGGCGTTGCAGCAGTTGCCCAGGGGAAGAAGAAGAATAGGAAGCGCGGATCAGGTCAGCAGCAGTCGTCATCCAGTGGTAGCAGTGGTCGTTCCGTGCACTTCTACAACTGTGGAGGTGCCCATCGCTACACCGAGTGCCAGCAGATGCTCGACTGGGAGCGCATCACTCGCGGACTTCAGGCTGCCCATGCCGCTCGCACCGCGTCCGGCACGTCGACCGCACACTCCTCTGGACGCGCGGTGACTACGACTGCAGCTGTTCCTGCATCCTCACCGGCGAGCAGCAGTGATCCAGACCCACATGACCGCACCATCGCCGAGCTTCGTCATCTTCTGGCGCTTCGCTTTCAGGGAGGTGCGAGTGTGTTGTCATCGTTGAGTGGGTCACAGACTGCTTGTTCGTCTGTCCTCGTGACTCGTGATGACACGTGTGGGGGAGCAAAGTCCGCATGTGATGATGATGGGCCTGACTACACTGACTGGATTCATGAGTCTCACCTTTGTGATGTACATCGTTCCTTCCCACTGACGGCTCAGCGTCCCTCTGATGCTGAGTGTTCTATTGCTCGTTGTACAGTGACGTCCACCAGTCGTGACTCCGGTGGCACTTGGATCATTGATTCCGGTGCCACCCACCACATGACGTGTCGTCGTAGTGACTTTGTGGTACTTGGTCATGTCACGACTGTCCGTTCTGTTCGTACAGGTTCTGGTCAGTCCTTACCGGTTCACGGTGTTGGGGTTGTATGCTTTGATGGTCCGTCTGGCCCCCTGTATCTCTCTGACGTGTTGTTTGTGCCTGATCTTGAGCTCAGTCTGCTGTCTGTGCGTGCCTGCACTCTGATGGGCCTCTCCGTTGAGCATACCGCTGACTCAGCGATTGTGACTGCTCTTGACACCGGTAGCATTGTCTTGCGTGCCTCAGTCGTAGATGATTTGTACCGTATTGCTTGGCCCTCCTCCCCTTGCTCTCCCACCTCCTCTGGTCGCGTTTTTGTCACTGGTGTTCTATCCCCGGAACACCAACGGTCGCTTCACCGACGTCTGTGTCATGTGGGCTCCGACATTGTGTCGAAGCTCGTCCGGACACAGCCCGCTCTTGGTCTTGACGTGGCTTCTTTCGAGAAGCCACCCAAGACCGACTGTCTTTTTTGCGCTCAGGGTAAGATGCACCGGTGCACTTACCCTGATTCGCGTTCCCGAGCGCTGAGGCCCCTCAAATTGGTCCACTCGGACCTGCTTGGTCCTCTCCCGGTCGAGTCGCTGTCCGAGAGGGGCCGGTATGTTCTGACGCTGACCGATGACTTCACCTGGATGCGGTGGGTCTACAGTCTGCGTCAGAAGAGCGACGCCGCCCTTGCGGTTCGGCTCTGGCTTGTGATGGCTGAGCGTCAGTCTCGCCACACGCTACATACCTTTCGATCGGATCGCGGCGGCGAGTTCCTCGGCGAGATGGACTCCTTCTTCGCTGAGCACAGCATTTTTCACCAGGTCTCCGCTCCTCCTATCCCACAGCAGAACAGTGTATCTGAGCGCTAGAACCGCACCATGGAGGATGCGGTCCGCGCCATGCGGTCTGAGTGCGGTCTCCTGGAGTCCTTCGCATTCGAGGGCTTCGCCTACATGACTTGGGTCTGGAACCGCCTCCCGCATGGTCCGCTTCCGGATCATGTTACACCGTACAAGCTCTGGTTTGGCCACCGTGCCGATCTTCGTCTCGCACGCGTCTGGGGATCCCTGGCCTCCGTGTGGTACACCGAGGACCAGCAGGGGTCCAAGGACTCCCCTCGGGGTCGCTTGTCTGCCTTCATCGGCATCTCCCCGCGGTCGAAGGCCTGGCGCTTTTGGGACCCCACTCGCCATCGTGTCATTGAGTCTCGTGACGCGCTGTTTTTTGAGTCACTCACATACTGTGATCTGACTTCGATCACAGCGCTCTCTGCATCTCATGTCCCTTCCTGTGAGGGTCCTCGGCGGATGGGGGAGACCTCTTCTCCAGCGACCATTCCTCGCCAGGCTGATGTGTCCGCTCGAGTCCCCTCTCGATCTCCAGCACTTGATGATCCGGCTATCATTGCCGTTGGTCCAGAGATCCCACCTGTCCAGCCTGCTTCGCACCCCACAGGTACCGCTGCTCCCACGCCTCCTCCTGCATCACCCTCTGTGTCCACTAGCACCCCTGCTCCAGCGTCTGACCCAGCCCAGCCCACTCCTGTCTCTACGTCGGCTGACACTCCTGTCTCAGTGTCCGGGCCAGCCTTNGGGTCCTCGGCGGATGGGGGAGACCTCTTCGCCAGCGACCATTCCTCGCCAGGCTGATGTGTCCGCTCGAGTCCCCTCTTGATCTCCAGCACTTGATGATCCGGCTATCATTGCCGTTGGTCCAGAGATCCCACCTGTCCAGCCTGCTTCGCACCCCACAGGTACCGCTGCTCCCACGCCTCCTCCTGCATCACCCTCTGTGTCCACTAGCACCCCTGCTCCAACGACTGACCCAGCCCAGCCCACTCCTGTCTCTACGTCGGCTGACACTCCTGTCTCAGTGTCCGGGCCAGCCTTGCCCGCTGTCCTCCCCAGCTCAATGTCCCCCACACACGCATCTCCGCGCACGGCATCTCCGACTGCCTCGTCTCAGCCCTCACCAGCTGTGGTCGTACCTGTCCCTGTGGTCGTACCTGTTCCTGAGCCTAAGGTGCGCCCCTCGACCTCCGGCTACTCCCGTGAGCCCGGTGGTCGCCTTCGACCACTGGATTTTGGAGCTCAACGAGCGTCGGGTTCCGGACCAAGACGTTCCTCTCGCAGCATCGCGAGCGGTGATCTAGGCACAAAGGCCTTAGGCCAGAGTGTCCGCACTGAGCTTTCAGAGGTACACCCAGCATGCCCCATAGGGCACGACCTGGTCACTCGCGAGTTCCATATCGCCTGTGACGCAGTAGCTGATCTCGTGGCCATCAGGCCAGACACTGAGGCGTGTGCACTTGCCACGCAGAGTTCCCCCTCTATGGCGCCGGACCCGGGCACATTGAGGGAGGCTTTCTCATTGCAGGATGCTGATGCCTGGCGAGCTGCTTGCAAGGATGAGCTTCGCGCTATCCGAGAGCACGGAGTCTACGAGCTGGTCGCCCTTCCCCCTGGGAGGAAGGCGATTCAGGTCAAGTGGGTCTTTCGCAAGAAAGTGAAGCCGGATGGCTCACTGGAACGCTACAAGGCCCGCTTGGTCGTCAAGGGGTTCTCTCAGATTGAGGGAGTTGATTACACTGACACCTTTGCCCCTGTCGGCCGCATGACCTCAGCACGAGCTCTGTTCGGTGTAGTAGCTCAGCATGACTGGGAACTATACCAGATGGATGTGAACAACGCGTTCCTCCATGGCTCTTTGGATGAGGAGATCTACGTGGCTCAACCACCTGTCTTTGAGGACAGTGACAAGGTCTGGCGCTTACGCAAGTCCTTGTACGGCCTCAAGCAGTCTCCACGGTGTTGGAACCGGGAGATCACTGGCACCTTGACTCGCGTAGGATACGTACAGAGCGAGGCAGACCCGTCACTCTTCATCCTACCGACACCCGAGCGGTTTACCGCCATCCTGGTCTATGTTGATGACCTTCTGATCACGTCTCCGTCGCTGGAGGCCGTGAAGGAGGCCAAGGCTGTCCTGCAGACCGCCTACAGGATGAAGGACCTCGGTCCTACATCGGTGTATCTTGGTATGGAGATTGTGCAAGATCGCAGACATCGGACACTGTTGCTGCATCAGGCCCGATACGCACAAGTCGTGGGGGAGCGCTTTAGCGATCTCCTTGGTGTAGTGCCCACTGCTTCCACACCACTCACACCTGATGGGCAGGATGCCCTGAAGGTGGATGATCCTACACAGCTGGGGGAGACAATGGACGTGACCTTGTACCTCCGTCTCATCGGATCTCTGATGTACCTAGCCACTACCACGCGTCCCGACATCGCGTTCGCCGTCAACCTCCTCGCTCAGTTCTCGCAGGCTCCACGTGCGAGAGCTCTTCACGCGGTTGTGCGAGTGGTACGGTACGTGGTCTCCACGCCGTATCTCGGACTCTGCTTTCGTCGGCAGTGTTCGGTGGTCCTTGACGGCTACACTGACAGCGACTGGGCTTGGAGTCCTGACGGGCGCAGTCGCACTGGCTACGTGTTTCTGCTCGGTGGTACCGCTTTGTCTTGGCGAAGCGGGAAGCAGGGCTGCATCGCATGTAGCTCGTCGGAGGCAGAGTATGTGGCTTTGGGGGCAGGGGCTGCAGAGGCAGTTTGGCTACAGCGCTTGTTTCTTGAGCTTGGGCAGTCAGTACCCGCCATTGTACTGCGTTGCGACAACCAAAGTGCTCTCGCCATCGCGATGAACTCTGGTGTTTTTCATGCTCGCACAAAGCACATTGCGGTTGAGCATCACTTGTTCGTGATCTGGTGGAGCGACGCGTGATCTCCATCATGTGGGTTGGCACTGACTTGCAGCGAGCTGATTTCTTTACGACGGCACTTGCCCGCGGAAAGTACCTGGTGGCCATTCGTTCTGTTGGGCTTCGCCCCGTGCGTGACAGTGGTTGAGTGTGGGATGTACGTTGTCGTCTCATCTGTCTGTGTCACTCACTATGTGGTTGTACCAGTGCTGCACGCGTATGGACATGCGTACCATCGGGTCATGGGGGAGTGTTGTGCTTTGTGCCGTTCCTGTACAGTTTACTGTGACCACTCGGCCGTGTCCATACTCGTGCAGATCCCTGAGGCAGGCGGCCCTGGTGACACCGGCGCGACGACAGGCGGCGGACTACCCGTCTGGAGCTGACCGACCACTGTTCCAGAGCCCCAGATGTCACCGGGACTCCTTGCTGTGCCTTCTACGACTTGCAGGCGCCATTCGGTGGACTGGGCATGAGGCCCATTTGCATGTTTTTGCATTGTATACTCGCTGTCAGTCAATGGATGCATGCATGTGACCAGTCGTTGCGTGCGTCTTTTGATTTTGCACGTCTAGGTTCATACGGCGTAGGATTCTGACATGTGTGCGCAGAGTTACGGCCAAAATAGTGTTTTTGGGCCGGTTTTAGGACAGCTCTTGGACTGCCGCGAGCGACACCCGCCGTGCGCCGCGGCAGGTATTTATGCCCTGGACCTGTCAGTTGTCATTTCTCTCTGCATATGCTATATTGAAGCATTCTGACACTTTGACTTGTGTCTCCTAGCCAAACCCTTGCCGTTGTGTGTACGACCTGTGACTGTCGTCACCGTCTGACTAGGCACTGACGCCCGGTCAGCGGCCGTGTTGCTAGGAAGCTTCTACGCACTTTCTCAAGCTGACTACATAATGGAGGCCACGTAGTCAGGACCCCCCCCCCTGCCCCCAAAACCAACAAGTGTATTGTGGTAGTGTGGCTAGTGCGTGTACTGCACATAATCTAGTTTTGTACACTTGTATATCATGCACATTAACATTTTTTTTCTTCGATCACGTAGACCGGATACACCAACCAGCTACACTTGGCAAATACATGGGAGGGGTCATCTGGAGTCCAAGCTCCCCCCCCCTCCCCCTCCAGATAGGTCAGGTGTATTGGCAAAGTGTATCTGGTCTGTGTATGAAATTTGTATGATGAAAAGAAAGAAAAACATCCACTAACGTTTTTGCATTCGATGGCATCCATACACACGACAAAACGGTCATCACGTCATTGGGATTATCGGACCCCCCCCCCCATCGACAACCGGTTGTATTAGGACTGTGTGTCAGGGCGCGTATTGTGGTGACCATGTATTCTTTTCACTAATGTACTGAACAGTATTCTTTCTTCTTACATGTCTATCACGTATCTTTTGATACACGCACCATATAGAGTCGCCCAATACACTTTGGTAACTAGGGGGGGGTGGGGGGGGAGGGGGGGCTTTGTCTCCGGCTGATCCCCCCCCCCAAGTTTAGAGTGTATTGGTGAAATGCATCTGGTCAGTGTATCCGGTTTGTGTGTTTGAAGCAAAAGAAAAAACAATAATGTACTGGGGGATGATCACTTGCACAAACTCGCAAACCATTGATGTACGGATATCGACAATCACGATCTAACAGGCGGAGTTTGTAAATGGGAACAGCAAATGATCTCCAGATACTGACCGCCGATTGTCAGAAATCGGCAGTTTTGAGAGAGGTTTACAATATTGAAGCAAGACAACGTCGAATTGGTCACCACGTCGTCCTCCCCTCCTCCCACGGTCATAGTGTATTTGAGCTCAAAAACAGGACGTGCATTGTACGACAACAAAGATTTTACACTGACGTATTTTTTAGAATGGTTTGAATGCAGGGTCCACCCCCCCCCCTCCCCGTGATGAAAGGGAACCTTCAGACCGTGTACAAAGTTTTGTGTCTTCAAGCATTCAAATACATTTGTATTTCTGTGAACAGATGTAAATTAATTTGTGTTACACTTTCCACGAAGGTACCATGAAAATTCTGAAGGCATGCGTTTAGTATATACACTTTATGACGATTGTATTTTTTAGGGGTGATAATCATAAATGGAACAACGAAACAATACGTGGAAGGTCATGGTGCCACTCCAAGCTTGGTTCCACGAGAAGGAATTTCCTCTCATATTAGAGAGAAGCCAATGCAAGTCAAAGGAATGTAAAGATAGAGTGAGAAAGGATTGTGAGGATTTTCTTAAGAAAGTGAGACTAGATCTCCCTCTTCTCACTCCATCAAGTGAGAAACACTCACCGTCCTTGTTTTCCCATTCTTTCCATTGCTAGGAAAACTAGTTTCAAACCATGTTTTTCTCCCATTGTGGTGGCATAGTAGCTGGGTCATTTTTCGCCACATGCTTGCACCGACCATGACGGCCTACAAATTCTATACCCGGGTTGGCTTACAAAAACTGTTTGCAAAGTCTCGTGGCCTCACAGATTGTGAGTGCAAAGAGGACTAAAGAGACATGGTGTTTTTCCTGTTGTGGTAAAACATTCCCAAAAAAACATTCTTTTCACCGGTTGTGTGTCAAGGATTTTGGGATTGGGTACCATTGGAAAGACATCAGCCAACAAGGAAAAAGTGGAAACATCTTCACCATGCACCCTGTGATGTCTCCATTCTTTGGGTCATGGTCGCAAGCACGGTTTCCAACTCAAGGGTACCCATTTTTTAAAATTTATCATGAATGACCCTGAACACAACCATCAAGAATGTGGATATCAAAAGAATGCTCCACAAACATGTCGATTTGCAAGTGGGAAATGTCCACATGACTAAAAAACGCCTGAAAAGGACCAGCAGAGTGGGGAAACAAACAAATAGCACAAGTAAGATGCAAAATATCACAACTACTACCATCATCAATGAGGAGAACACATGAAGATACTTGAAAAAGGTGAAGCACCCACTGAGCCAGAAGAAATTGTTGATAGCGGTAATGCTACTAATAGCAGAAAGGGTACCAAAGTAGCAACATGAGGAGCTCTTGGGAGTGTGAAATTTCTGCCACTCACCACAATTTGGTTGATGAGGACCATCAGGACACCAGATTTGTTAGGATTAACATCGATTTTGGAGATGGTGTTTTCCAGGAGGCATGGGCATCAAACCCGCCTCTTACATCAAAGAGGTCATATGGTACCTCTGGCACTACTCGAGGGCAGTGGTAGACGACCTCCTCCTCCAAAAGGTTGCATTTCTGTGGGAAATTTACAAGAATTAGACCCTCTAATTGGCGAAACAGACAAAACAAGCCCTCAGAACTACTTTCGAAGCTCTGAAGACATAAGAGCTCAAGATGCCCTTTTCCAACCCGTACGTCCCTTTGAAAGGATGCATTGCCGACCTCGTGCGAGACAGCCGGTTTCAATGTCTGGCCATCTACAAGGCAGTGCTTCAATGCAAATACCTCAACAAGGGAGTGCATGTTATGACACAGGTGTGGGTGCCACAGTAGACGGAGCAGGCAATGGCTGCTGAAATTGTCCAAGTTAGTGGCGTTGAATGTTAGCCAGCTTTGCAAACTTTGAGGCATGCCATGAGCATTTCCTTCCTGGCTGACATGATTTTTTTTCGACGGGCATGTAGCTAACAGATTAGTCGACCAAATGAAGGGAGTGGTGTGTTTCCGCAAGGCTCCACTTGGTCACTGAGCAACCTTACTATGACGGGACTTGGAAACGTGTTATTCAAGTACGTGGTCAGAAAGTGGGCTACGTAGAGGCCTCAACAGAGCCAACATCCAATGCCTTGGAAGGCTTTCAGTGCTCTGATGCACAAGAAGTGTAGCCTCTATGAGGAGCCACACAATGCCTTGCTCAAGTACTTCAAGCCGCTTGATATCTTGTACGGGCTGTACTTGAGCAAGTTCACCACACTCGTCAAGGAAGCCAAAATGTTTACCAAGGATTGTAGATCCTCAAGTAACCTGATTACTTTCTAATAGCACTCCTATGGTCTGGCCTGGAAGAATCTGAAGGAGAGGAACAGCACCAACCGTAATAAGCCAGGCTTCATGTTAGAGAGAATCATATGAACTAGGTGAATTTAGCAAATCAAAATTACTACTGTGATGATTGATTAAATGTGCGTTCACATTCGGATTGTGATATGCTTTTGGTGGCTGGAGGGTCTGGAGAGTTAGCAGGACAACAAGGTGAGGGTAATGGAAAGCAGCCAGAAATTTCCTTGACCAAGAAGGCTGGCTAGAAGAGGGTTTCAAATGACAAGGATGGCCGCCATAACAATGGCTGGCAACTTGCGAGTGTTGCAACCAGGCATTTTGTCGCGGATTGTGCCACAGCTACAATGAGACAGGAAAAACTTAGAGAAGAATATCCCAATGTAGCTGGTGGCGAGTGACCTTGGGCAGGGCCATTCATATGGCCATGGCTATTTGAATGGTTCACGCCATGGAAAACATCAAGGCCATAGTGTGGGTTATCTCCTCTCCTGAGCGATGTAGGTGTGTTCCAATCAGAGAAAGATACGGTGACGAGTGCTTATTCATGTTCTCCTTATGAGGATGTGAGACAATTCTAGTATATTCTAAGCTCAAATCACTCTTTTTCTTTTTCTCTTCTCTTGTTGAAGCCCATTCTAAACTTGTTGGACGCCATTACCCACTACTCCTTATTTCTCGAGATGAGATGCAAGAACGATACATCTTAGTAATAGCAAAACTACCATGATGCAATAATTGCATAATAGTTTGAATAAAGGTTTTTAATCTTCTTGACTCTTTTAACATTGTTCTAAATGCTCCCTGGCTCCAAGAAAGCAATTGTTTTTTGTGTTTTCAATGACGGCGGCTGATTTCCCATAGGGACAGTTATACTATACCCCGAATCTGAATACGGAACAGTCACCAACCTCATGTGGAGGTCATGCCAGTCTAATTGTAATGCAGACAAAGAGACACAATTGAAAGGGTTTTCAATGCTTCATGGAATAACCATAAAACTTGGAGGGTGATATAAAGGAATACACACCACTTGAGATCAACATTCTGCTAGCGGAGTTCTTGGATGCATTCCAATGCCGACAGACTGAGCTTCCACTAGAACAGATGGGATACATTCTTCCATTGCAGTCAGAGGGAGCTCCTTTTGTTAGAGCCATGTCCAGCATAAAGTCGAGAAGTCAAAAACCAAATGAAGGAATTAATGCAAAAGGTGGATTGATCAGAGTGGATTGTTATGTGATGTCCCGATCCATTTTTTTTTTTCACAAAAGGGATGGTAATTTGTGCATTTTTGTTGAATTCTAAGCACCGGAAAAACTTTACTGAAAGTTTTCTTCCCTTTATGGATCAAGGAATTATGTAGTGAAATACAAGGAGAAAAATTCTTCTTGTCTTAGTATACATCTTGGAAGATAAATTGTTTGAAGAAGTATTTTGAACTCACATTGAGTGCTATCAGTTTTGAGCCTCGTGATTTTTTCCAACAATGCATCAAACAATAATTCAGAGAAAATGAACCAAAATTTTCCAAGAGACTCATAAAGTGTATCTTGGTTTACCTGGAACATACAGTGGATTTATCGACTCATAGAAAGCTCTTCTAATCCTCTGGGAACACAATTTCTATGCAAAATTCATAAAGAACAAGTTTTCACAAGATAAACTGAAATACTCTGGACACATGGTCAACAAGGATGGTATGTGCATCAACCCAAAGAATGTCTCAGCCATAGTTGTTCAGGCACACTCCGAAAAAAAGTGGAGTAGATTCAGTTTCTTCTCGTCTTTTTTAACAACTTTTACTTCTTTTTGCAACCGTACTTGACCCGCGTAGAACCGCTAGCCAGGCTCACAAGGAAAGGCATGCACTGGAAGTGGAAAACAAAACAAAAGGGCAATTTTCTCAAAGTCCAAGAATTTTCTTTCCACAGCCAAGTTCTAGCTCTTATCGACCCATCACAGCCTTTTGAGATAGAGTGTGACGTGCCTGTAAGAGGAATTGCAGAAGTCCTCATGTAGACAATTCATCATGTAGTTTACGATAGCCAAAAGCTTATTCCTACTGAAATGCAACAAAAAGAACTGATGACCATAAACTCCTTGTGGTAGAACACACTTTCAAAGCATGGAATTATGAACGCAAGTGTGCAGAAGGGGGGGTGAATTTTCCGAACGACCATAACCAGTTGGTTTTTTCCCTAACACAACCAAATCTGTAAATAAGGCTGGCACATTAGAGCAATTACCTGACTTTACTACTACTTACGTGGGAGTATTGGCTAGGAAAATTTAATGTGGACAATCCACTACCCCAACATCCTGTAGAGATTGAATCAGCCACTGAAGTTAGTGGGTGGTTTCTGGCCATTGCCTCAGTTGTAACGAACAAATATGATATCTTTGCACCTTTCTGGCAACCACCTCAAGAGACAATCCACCACAATGGCTTGGTATACAGGTCCCAAAAGCGTTACTATTTGGAATTTCAGTTTCAAGGCACTTGGAATCTAGATCAGTAAAGATTGGTAGAATCCGAGGCTATGTACAGGCATGGAGAACAAGTCCTAGTTCCATGACTCACTAGTAACAAGCCTTGTGGGTCCACAAAAAAGGGGACAAGTGCTCTCGGACCACTATTGGTGGCCAGGAACAAGTGCCGAGTTTTGCAAAAACTGCAGGACATAAAAAATGGGAACAAAAAGGCTGCTGGAATCCTCTAGAAACTCTCCAAAATAGGGACTTCATGGAAGTGTGTCAGCATTGACTTCATCACTGGTCTTCTAGACACGGCCCAATGCCTTGATATAACTTTGGTGGTTGTGTATATTTTGAAGATGATGACACAATCCATTCCTAAAATCATGTATTTGAATGTGAAACATGCCGCTTGTATCTTCTTTGCAGGTATCGTGAAGTACTATTGTATATGGCCGTGTATTATATCCAATCGGGAGAGACAGCTTGCTAGCACGTTCTGGAAAAGGGATGAACAAAGGAATAGAATTTCAACATCATTCTACTGTAAAACTGACAGAGAGACTGAGTACATGAATCCACTGTGGAGAAAGTTAGTGTCATGTATGTACACCTTACCATGGATGAATGAAATGAATTCCGAGCACAGGCCACGTGTTTAGTGAACAACTGTGTGAATGACTCCACACATTTCACATTCTTTGTATTGAAAAACGGTTGCAATCTACTGGTGCTCTCTCCATTGCTATAAAGTAGGAGCAAAGAGTGACAGTTTCCCTCTGCTCAAGCCTTTCCAAGTGCATACATTCCTTACTTCAAGAGGCAAAGGGTCTCCAGAAAAAGGCTTGAAAGGTGTATTCTATCAAAGGGCACTGAGAAGTCTTGTTTAAAATCATCCATCATCTCAGGACACCAGGGGCACAAAAACGTTTTCTTAAGTTGATTGGGTCATTCTCCAGAATTGGAAGAATCTGGCCAGTGGCCGACTGGTTGATGCTGCCCCTGAGTGCCAAAGAAGTTGATGTTGTCTACATAAACCTCTAGCTCCATGCATGGCTCATGGCATTCCTTGCTGAAGACAGCCAATACAATGTTCTACGGGTAATCAAGCATTATGATTTCACTCTCCGGTTGTGAGTTGTGAAGGATTACTTGTTTATTGTGCCAGTTGTGGGCCAGAGCACAACTCATGGGACCCAAATCTCACTTATCCATTGGAGTGGTCAACGAGCGTTGGGGCGATCTAGTAGCTCCCATGGACTGGTGCATGGAAATCCATGTCACTAAATATAGAGGTATTGAACAGCATTCCCACTGTACAGCATCATGGACACACAAATGTTGGATGTTGCGGACATCCAACATGGTTGTCGGAAGGATGTTCCATCTTCAAAGGAGGAAGGTCCCAAGCTGTGCTGACATAAAGGTTGCAGCTTAAGTCAGTTTGTTTATGCAAGCGCTCAGATGGAGATCTAAAATGGTGTACAATGTTGGTATTTCAGTATCAGTTAAGCCTTTTTCTTCCTGAACATGGCTGGTTCAGAACAAATGGAGAGGATTGCAGAGTGGTAGGGCTGGTTTGGCCCTCCCCCTTTGCTGCCGTGAAGGCTGGACTGTTGGTAGCCTCACGCAAGATGCCGTCCTGCCTCGCAGGCGGCTGGATGGTCAGGTGAAATGCCACCAACTAGCCAGCTGTAGATCAAGTCAGGGCTGCTTGATTGGCAGCCGTCAGGCCGTGGTGTTCTGAGGGATGAGGCCTGAGTCCTGGAGGCCTCAAAGCCTTGAGATTTCTCCTTTATCCTCGTCATCGTTAGGGCACAATAATGAGGGGAAGAGGCAAGCAAGATATACATATATATATGTGTATTTACATGTGTGTATGTATGTATGTATGTATGTATGTATGTATGTATGTATGTATGTATGCATGCATGCATGCATGCATGCATGCATACAT
>SZWC01006085.1:54100-78270 GCA_023375785.1 Penium margaritaceum | reverse complement strand
GGGGGGGTGGGGATGAGTGGCCGACAGCTCCATTACAGTAAACAGACAGGAGAACTTTTGACTTGAAATAGTTGAGCGTGTCTTGCATGCAACGATTTTACACCATCATGTCAAAGCATATACCAAGTGTTGTGTTTCCGAATGGGAAAACCTGTACAAACGTACAAGTTTGGATCACAACCCCCCTTGTCTGCCACCCGAAACAAGGAGACACGGTAAGATTGAAATGGGGTCTCCAATGAAAAGAAATCTATTAGCCTCCTTTCACCAGGTTTTCAACGGTGATTGTCCCAAAAGTGTCACAGAGGGAAGAAAAAAATCCTACAGTTACCTCTGAGCGCCTCTCTTCATCAAAATCTGACAATGAATAAGTGTGGAATTTGGAGATAATGACTCCTACAATGATACGTTATAAACACAGATCCAGATTGATTCCTCCACAAAGAAAGATCCATTTTTTCTTCCTCAAAAACTACTGTGCGTCTCAGCTTTGGCTTACACTACCGTACTGCCACCTGAAAATGAATTCCAAAACTTTTTTTTTCTCCTGAAGTATCCCCAGATGTTCTACACAAAAAAAATTATTGCAACTGGGTTTTGCACAAAAACATTTGAGGTGCCTGTCTGCTTATGTCCCCAGCATGATAGACACAAACCCGGAGTTCGATGTTTGAAGCGTTGAGCTTCAAACTTTGTGTGTCCCACATCCTTGGCAATCCTTGTCATTTTTTGCTTTAGGGTCTTAACTCCACGTGACATCAATAGCTTTATGAAAATCAAAATTCAATCTGTTTTTTTCTCACATTCTTTTTGTGATGCGCGAAATGATAATCGAAATGTTTGTGCCTTTCTTGGCAAACATTTTTTTTGCATTAAGTGGAAAACAAGGGCAGTGTTGAATCCAAGTTCAACACACATTGAGCGTAAGTGGAAAACTGAGAAATTTTGTAGTGGAAAAGCGAAAAGAATACTACTTTTTTCTTTTGACGTGGCACTACGGTGTGGTGGAAACATCTCCAACATTTTCTTGATCCTTAAGTGAAGGGGTCAGGTTCAGTCCCCGGACTTGTTTTGGTTCTAAGGTTTCCCTTCTGGATTGAGGTTTCACTTCTGAAACATGGGCAAATTGACTAGATATTCCTAGTTCTGCTCTCCTCCTCATGCAAAATGCTGGGTCTTCCTTAACTTCAATTCCTGGCACTGACCTGGGAACCAAGATTTGCGGAGGCCACTATCTGATTACGGTTGCTTAGGCAATAATCCTTCCTGATCTTCCTGGCCAGTATCCTTGGCTTCATGTTAAGTCCAGTATTCAAAGTTGCAACTTGGTGCACAAAATGTAATCAGACTGCCTGTGCTGCACTAGCAATCCCCGGATTGCCCTAGGAGAAAGCTATCCGCAAAAGAGTGAAATTCATGTTCGTGTCCAAAGACTTCTATGTGACAAGCTTAGATTTGAAGTCTCAAAAACCAATGTAGATAAGCGTCTTTTTTTCTGCTCATAAAAATTTTCCACAGGCACTCATGTTACGTTAATTGGCCAATGTCCTGTTTATAGCGAGGTGGTTTGTAGCTGTGAAGATTGCTGGAAGGTAGTAGTCTAATAGCCTATTTCCTTATTACCTCCTTCACTGGCACATGTTTTCATAAAGGTGTTATTGTAAGTCTGTTTCAAACAACCAGGGAAGAAATCTGAACTGTCGTGGAATTGGGTGTAAGTGCATCATTCAAACAGAAGTGGATTTTTCACCAAAACTTTGTGTTTGACCCACATTTTTGCGTTCGAGTAAAAGATTTTTGCTCGTTTTCATTCAAGCAAGCAAATTCACAGTCCCCAAAGTTAAATTCCAGCTGCCGGTTGCACTCCAACGAAGAGGATTGTATGGTCGGAAGTCATTGGTCAAACCATTTTGCACACCCATCACAGTGAAATCCCTCCAACAGCTCATTCTTTCCCCCTCCATATTTTGAACCCTGAAACCAAGTATTGTTCCATCATTTTATAACCATAGAGTAAGAGTTTTTACCATCTTAAAAATCTGTATCAAAACATTACAGCAAAAGTTTAGAATGTGTTTCAGCACTTCACAGAAATTGCAGTTGGCGCTACCGAGGTCATAAAGGATCAAGTGGAATGGTCAGGTTGGAGTATGAAATACCCCAGACCTGCTGGTAGCTAAAAGTATTCATGGTCTCAGACTGTCACTTAAATCATAATGAATGTGTTTGAAGAACCTCTTGCAACTGAAGCACATTCTGACAGGCACCTTGTGCTGTGGTGNGGCGTCAGGTCGTCGCCGCAGATCTGTTTACACTCCAAACATTTGGCTCTTGTAACATGGTCAGAGCCACTTGCTTCTGCATGCCGGGGGGATTTTGCATCAAACCCCTAGTTGCGGAAACTCATTTTCAAAGTACCCCCATTTCTACAATCATTTTCTATCTTTGACTGGCTATCAATTCATTTTCACAGCATCCACATTCTTTATACTTTTTTGTGTTGCCCTCTCGGACTTAAATAACCAAGTCTACGTTCTGAAACCCCATCTTACAATTGGATGCTGAAAATTGAACAAATCACAAAATGATGGTCAAGATGAAAATTGAACAAATCACGCCTATGCTTTAACGTTGATCGGCGTTCCAAAGAGGACACTGATCTCAGAGTTTAGGTGCTAATCGTTGATTGGCCAAAGATCAATCGACGACCAGCGCCTTGGAATGTCCCCTCCCAGGCCTTGCTACCTGTTAGCTCCCCGATATACACGAGTCTCTAAACCCATCGTGTGATCATTTCTTTCCTTTTGTCCATGGACCACCAGATGTATACACTGATCAGCTGAGGGAATTTTGGCCACCTGCCCTGACCTCCCGCGTTCCATTCCAGAATCATCTGACAGGTTGTACCGCTCTCCAAAAGTTTCAGCAGAACTTTTTTTAACCATGTTTGTGTTTTGTTCGACTTCTTGACGGCGGTCAACTTTCACGAACTTGAACCTCAAGTTTCTCAAACCCCCCCAAACTTCTCTGCAGACTTCTCAAAGCACCTTCTCACAAGAGGGTCGCCCACGCATCGCTCACATTGAGTCCACAAGATCCCAAGGATACCTCATAATTCTTTCTGTCATTGTATTCATGTTTTTTAATTTTCCGACACTTTTCACCAAAGCGCACTTTCTGCTAGTAATCAATTATCCAATTTTCATAAGCATTTTAACCGTCTTATGCTCTGCACATTCTACCTGTGAGCCTTCCATGTTCCCCTTGGCGTAACACTTGGTATCAGAGCTCTACAACATTGGAGGTACAGCCGTTGACTTAAATCAAAGGTGAAAACATCGCACAAGTATTAGTTGGTCTTTGTTAGTCTTAGTTAGGGCATGGAGGTCCATACAGAACTGACATGAGCTCTGGGTGTCAAGGGCAGACACATCGGTCCAAATCTGGCTAGGTTTGGAACGCATTATGAATGAGGAAACGTTACAAGTGAACCCTTTCAGGGCTTTTATGGGGGCGCTGGCAGCCAGGCCACCAGGCCCCGTCACCCCCACTGAGCCAAAATGAGTAGGCAGAGATAACAAACACCAAATTGAAATTCCTCCCCTACATGCGTGAAGCTCTGCATGTGCCAAAGTTGTGGATGAAACTGGACCATGCAAGAAGAGTGGAAATGCTGCCACTTTTGGAACTCATTAATGCACCAGCAAAATCCTATCATTGACCAAGACCTGATTCAGGATACTGGCACAAATCTCAGTCAGATGTGCTCTTGGTGGTGTCATCATCAGCATCGGAAGTCGCTGGAGTAGGGGTACAGCTTCCAAAACCACCACACATACATGCAGTCGTAGAAGCAACAATGTATCTAGAGCCTCGTTGAAAAACTGGTACCTCAGCTGTGCGCTCCTCAATTTCTCCACAGGTACCACATGCAACCTGAGTTGTGCCCAGGTGTGCATCTTCATCCATCTCTATGGCAACACAGACATCCTCGGCATCCAACACATCATGTCGAGGATCCCCATCCCATCTAATGACGCGGTCAAGACAAACCCATCTAGCATGGAATCTCGAGTGCCGAATCCACCGACACCCAATCGGAACTAAGCGGAGTGGATCAGAAACCTACCAAGGTAAAGCTTCCGGAAGGCAGTCAGGTAGGAGGGATTTTCTGCCTGGACCATCCAAAAGCATAAAAAAGGATCTCCATCCCAAGCCTCCTCCTGGCACATCAGACCGCCAGATAGGTCTTGAACAACCTGGTATGCCCCTGGAATGATGGATGAATCCATAAATCAGTGAGTTCATGCTCCTTTCTATGCAGAGGAGGAAGATGGAGATGATTCACACATGAAAGAGATGGAAGAGGTAGTGATGCTGATCTCTGATGGTGTAAGTGATGCAATAGCAGCAGTCGATAGGCTCGCAACTAACAATGCATCTCTGGCTGTGGCAACAACCATCTCTACTGCGCAAAAGTCAGCTATCTCGCCCTCCCTTGCTGCTCGCAAAACCCTCAAATCCTCTCACTCAACTAGGAACTTTGTCTCATTGAGATCAAGGTCAACCTCCTCCAACTCCTGATGTCAGTAGGCTATAGTGGTGCAGGCTGAAAAATCAGCCACGCTCTCACATCAAGCATCTGCAAAGTGCTCTCTCATGGTCAAGAGCTGCACATGTGCGGTCATGAATGCAAGCTTGGTGGTGAGCTGAGTAAGCTTCCCCTCAAGAAAAACTGTGTCACTCTGACTGACCTCTAAACTGGCATCTAAAGTGGCTGACTTTGATGATGTAGAAGCTGCACACTCTAAGCAGTGGGCTACTCCATCAAAGGCCTCATGCCCAGTCTCGGTAAACGTGTCACACTGATGCTCTGTCATTGCTTCCAAATTGGCCACGTGCTGCGGACCACAGGCCTGCATAGACAACTGCTAAACAGTTTGGTCAACATCTCCTGCCATACACAGATTGTACAATCCCCTGAAGTCAAATAGGTGCCAATGAGACACCTCCTGAGCGATGTCCCTCCGTCAAAAAGTGGGTGATGGCGTCAATGAAGAGAGAGAAAATTCTAAGAGCATGCTCTCAGACACGGTGGATGCATCTCCTGTCTCGGGTCCCTTGATGGAATCACTATCATCTACGTACTCTGGACGTGCAGCTGGACTCACCAAGTACTCGTGATCCTCATTGGCTACTCCACACTCGACATCGTACTTGGCACATGGAGAGCAGATTGCACCATCAACGGCACTCATGTGATGCCCAGCTACATGCAACATGCGCATCGCATTGCAGCACTTACATGCTGGATATCACACACTCAAGTCTGGTGTCTCTGTGCCTCTCAACATAGGCATGCCTGCTCTGATAGCCGCTGTCGCATCGAAACATGCTATTTCCAATTCAGCAACAAGGACACCTGGAACTGATGGTGCATATGGAAACTCCAGATTTGTCGATGCTGCAGCTGCTTGAATTACCTCCACTCCTGCAGTCTCTGCAACATCCTCCACAGTGGCCATCGGTGTGCCCACTGCCGCTACTTCTGTGACTGTCTGTAGGGCTGCAAAAATAATCATACATGCATCTATGGTCGTAGTAAATTGGAAAACACTCCCCCTCGACCTCGGAGATGGCAGACTCCGGTAATGTCATTGACGTGCCCAAGACAAGGTGATACTGTTGTGACATGCACCAATGCTGTCATCCACCAGGATCTCGTTTGCAATGACTGGCAGAAGAAGAGTCATCTCATGACGTCTTGAGCGCAGCACATGGCCATAGGATGGAGAGGATGGCTGTAGCCTGGGATTCGCTGTCCGATGGATTCTGAGGATGTTTCTCAGCAGAGGACTGTGAAAGGGTGGAATAGGTTTTCAGAAGTGGACATTCTGACAGCATGGCCAACAACAACGTGATCCTTGCAATGCACCATCCACTTCAGACCTTGGACCTCCACGTAAAGAGCAGCTGGAGCTCTGGTGAGTGGGAACTCCATATCAGGCAGGTCCAAATGCCATGGAGGCCACATAATATCACGTGGCAAAACAAGAGCGGGTTCCAGCAATGAGGGCACTGCCAGCATCGGCACCATCCACAGCACCCATCACCACAATAATAGCATGCAAATCCACATGATGTCTGTTGCGAAATCACCGTACTCATAGTTTTTGTGGGATGATTTTGAGTGTGAACCACAATCGATCCTGGTGGATGAACTTCCGCCCTCAGGAAAGGAGACAAAGTGGGTCCAATGTAAGCACACACTTCTACTGTACTTGTGCTGAAGAACTCGTGAATGTGGGAGATGATCACCTCTTCCTCCGGAATCAATGTCTTGTGAAATTCCACAAGAACTTGAAGTAGTGGAGCTTAAAGTATGGGCCAGGTAGGTTTTATGTCTGAATTTCTCACAAAAACCCTGTTTATTACCAAAACTGTTTGTGGTTTTTTCCAACTTCCAACCTCCTCTTATTTTTTTTTTTTGGGTTCCTTCTCCTTCTTCATTCTAGAACCACAGTTTTTCTTGGGAGATCCCACTCCTGGCAATCCTCTGACGAACTTCTCCGGGTGCAATAAGCAGTCTGGTTTCTTTCTTCTCCCCTTTTCTTGGGTCAGTCAGTGCAAATCTGACATTGAGACAGGGGACCAGGGGTATCACCTGCAAATGCACGGGTACCATCACCAGTGAACGTGCGTGTGATCACCAGATTTGTGCTGGAAGTGTGGGTTTTGTGATTCTGCACAGGAGCCACGCAGCAGCCACAGCTGCTGCAACACCTTCTGCTGCTACTACTGTGCGGCGCTGCTGCTGCTGCTACTGCTTCTTCTGCTGTTTTCTGCACCTGTTGCTGTGGTGCTGCTGCTGCCTCCAGGGTGCCACTACACACTGCTGCTGCTTCTGTTGCTTCTGTGCATTAATTTCACTGCTGCTGCACAACTACTACTCCTGCTACAGCTTTACGATGCTGCTGCTGCTCGCTGTTGCACACTGCTAAAGATGAACCTTCCACATGCTACTGCTGCTCCCACTGCTTGCCGCTGTTGCCGCTTCTGCTATAACTACTGCTACTCACTGATGCCACTGCTGGTGCTGCTTACCGCTGCCACCACTGCCATTGGATGCAACAACAGCTACACCCGCTGCTGCAGCTGCTACCTGCTGCTGCTGTTGCCCAGTGCTGCCGCTACTACTACCTGCATCTACTGCAGCTGCTGCTACTCCTGCCTGCTGCCGCTGCTACCCACCACTGCTCCAGAGGCTGTTGATGCTGTTTCCATGGATTCTGCTGCTGCTTGATGCTGCCATGTCTGTTGCTCACCTGCTTTGGGCCACCGTAGCCTTCCGATTTCCTTGCAGTAGCCTGCCAATTTCCCTCCTTTCTCTCCCTATTCATCAGCAGCTGCTGCCTCATTTAGTTCTGCTACTTTTACCACCCACAAGGCACCTACCACTGTACCCAAGGTTTACAGCAGCTATTGACCCAGCTCCAGTGATGACTGCTCTTACACGCCACTGCTTGTATGATGCCACATTGTGCTTCCTAAGCCAGCTCACCTCACAATGCCCCCCTGTTCTCTGATACCAATTTTGAAAGCTTAGGGAACTTAGGCCCATGCAAAATTGACATGAGCTCTGGGTATGAATGGGAGACACATTGGACAAAACATGGTCAAATCTACAATGTGTTGAGAACAAGGAAATCTATAAATGAGCCCGTACAGGGCTTATACTGGGACACTGGAAGCTAGCACATCAGCCTCCATCTCCCAAATGAGCATGTGGCAAAAACAAAGACCAAATAGGAATAATTCATGAAAAATGGGTCTCCTCAAAGCACTTAACATTCATCCGCGTGCTCGGATCTCGACCTACTGAGAAAATAGAAAATGTCTAGAAAATATTCACAAGCAGTGTCCAGATGTTAGGAACAGCTTTCCAAGTGTCGGAAGCTCAAAGAAAAACACAGGGTTTTCTTGAGGTACCAGTGCAGGCCACCAAGTCCTCATGTCTCAATCACAAGCAAGATGCAACCAATGCATAAGATCTAGAACAAGCATGACTGGGTCTCCTACGGCATTGGTAGATGCCACCAAATGCCCAATTTCCCACCACCAGCAAGATGCAACCAGTGCATAACATCATGAACCATTAGCAATGGATCGTCCGCAGCATCGGTAGAGCATCACAGGAAAAAATGGACTACACGCTAAGCCATCCTCTAGTAGTCTTGGAGGCTCCTATGCAAGACAGTGGACTTTAACCCACTCCAATTTGAGATGCGTGGAAACCCATAGAACAAAAATTCCACTGGCTGACAAGCTGTTGCCACCAGTGATGGAGCCGCTGATGTGTTTCCTGAACGTATCTGGTGCATCTCACCAGCAATTAATAAAGTATTGGAGATTTTTCCAGGTCAACCAATCCCTGCTTACTCTCTGTACTCCAAAATATGTTGATTTGGCTCAAATACTACACAACAACAATTCTTGGCATATCCCTATTGTCCAGAAGATCGCAGAACTTGAGACAACGACGATGAACAGAGCAAGAGTACTCAATAATAACTAGAAGTAACCAGTGAAGAATTTGGAAATTGAGTGTCAACAGCGCACAATCAACAATGCTCTCCATGTAAACCAGGCAAAAACAGCAGGATTTGCGAAAATAGAGCAAGTCCAACAAATCCAACGGCCAATCCGATGACGGACCCCTTAGGCTTGATAAACCATTTGTCTCTTCCGTCGCCCGGTGGGGTGACTCCTTGAGCAATGGGTGGAGGTACTGGCCAACAGGCTCCCATCCATGAAGAAATACACCTGAATTTCAGGAGTAAAGAGCCTGAACAAACATCTGCTCCAAAAACTAACCGTGGCTATGGAGGAGTTGTAGAATGTATGCACACGGAAAGCAGTATTCAGCAAGAGGAAAAATCAACCTTTGAATGAACCCCAAATATTTCCAGCTATTCTAGACTCATTTGATCCCGAAAACTCAAATGGATCAATGGTTTTGATGTGGTTGACAAGTTTGGATGCTCAAGAATCTGGCGAGGTATTACTTGTGGGACAAGATGCCGACCACCGTGGCAGCCACCGTGCAAATCGTGCGACACCTGTCAATGGCAAAAATCTCATTGCACGAGGCCACCCAAACTACTCCAGCCTCTCCATTCCAACAAAGTCATGGGTTGAAATCACGATGGGCTTCGTAAATAGGTTACCTCTCACCCTCAAGGGATATGACGCAATCCTCATGGTGGTGGAAAACTTAAAAAAAAAATGTCGCACTTATTTCCGACGACGACCACCGTCACCATAGAGGAAACACTACGTCTGTTTCGAAATCAAATCATGCAGTTGTGTGGCGTGCCACATACTATCATCAGCGACAGAGATGACCGCTTCACTAACCATTTTTGGCGTGAACTCATGACACGTTATGGTAGTCACATCCAGTTACCGATCCTTAAATCGGCACGCGGACGGAGTAAACCAAGAAGTCACTTGAACAACTCCTCCACACGTTATGCAAGCCCCACCATACTGATTGGGCAGCAAAACTTCCAACCACCGAACTCGCATACGACTCCTCCAGTTCCACCGCAACGTGTTAACTTCCGTTCAAAATAGTCTAAGAAAAACTTTTTTCCACACCGACAAGATGACAAAGCCACAGGAGCATTCCCACGGTCAACATCTACCGTCAAGACTGCACCAGAATTTTGGAACAAATACGTCAGACCCTCACAAAGACACAAGCAACTATGAAGTGAGAAGCTCACTGACATCACAGCGATGATGTGCTTAATGCTGGTGATTGCGTTAAACTGAACTTGGCAACCATCAAACTCCATGGACAAGACTTCGCGAAACTCAAATTCCTATGGTTTGGACTGTTTGAGATTGACCAAATGCAAACTCCTATCGTTGCTTGACTTTGCCTACCACAGAGCATGGTGATTGACCCAATGTTCCACATCAACAAGTCCAAGCACTACCGGAACCCAAGCAAGAGCTTCCCTGGCGGAAGCATTGCTCCTCCGCCTCCTATCCAAGTGGATGGGGATACAATGTGATTGAAATAGATATCCTCGGACAAAACATCTTGTCAAATGGCATGGCTAAGATGCCCCGCGTAACAGCTGGGAATCATATGAAAACCTCCAATGTTTCAAACATCTAATCAACAGCTACAATTGTCATCACCGGCCTACACCTACTAATGCGCCACATGTCACGGCTAAAATGGGGGAAGTGATGAGTCCTAGACGTACACAAGTCCCTAAACTCCTCAAGTGGGTGTAAATCTCCTTACATTCCTTACCTTCATCCACCGCACAACCACAGGATTTTCACGCTGTTTTGCCAAGGGCATTTTGGCCACCTGGCTCAAGTCTGATATTTTGCTTCCGAAGGTTGTGAAACCTTTGACCAATTTCCAGAAGGTACAATAGAAATATCGCGAACTGCATCATTTTTTATATATATTATTCTGTTTTCTTCTCAACATCGCTAAACTTTTATACATCCGCGTTTTGATATTCTTGAACCCCTCAAAGTGACAAATCAGGACACAGCGTGGCACGCATTGCTTGGCTTGATTACTCAAGACCCAACATATGTATTGAAACATAGATTCATAAATGCATGACCAATATGAAAAAGGAGGGAAAAAAAGGGCAATACAGAGGGTCAGGGGAGAGGTGCCACTCTCTCCCCTGACCCTCTGCCTGCCTTGTCTACCCTACCCTACTCTATCTGCTGAGACCAGGGGAGAGGGAATCCCCATGCCTCAGCCTGTTTACTGTGTATCCATAACTTGATAATAAGCATATGATGAGAAGTATCTGTTCATTGGAAATAGGAATCAGTGCGTGGTGGTTCTGAGACGAGGGGAGAAGCAATGCGTGCTGACGTGGACTATTAGCAGCTTACACCAAACTGAAAGAGACAAGGATGTTGGACAGCTCTCGAAAAGTTATCGATTATCAATCTATTGATTGGTCAATTGACAATCTATGTCGCTTAACCATATCTACATCAACGTTCAGTGACCAACCCATTCATGACCATTGCAGCCAAAATCAGGGGAGATTCTGAGGAGCTATATCAAGATGCAGTGTGATCGCACCCCAAGCAGGATCACTACGAGACAGCTGACTCAAGACGGCATCTCCTGACTGGAACTGTATTAGAGAGTGGAGTGGACAGTGCGTGTGCAGCGAGGAGAATTTGACCGAGTATTAGCATAACAAGCCAGTAGAAGTTTAGTGTGCACTCGTTCTCTTTTGTTACAATTTATTCTCAAGACTATATTCTGCTCTCTGGTGTTACTAGGTTGCTCTCTGGTGTTGTGTCTCACACCTGGTTTGCGAGAGCAAAGAATTTGTGACTGTTGCAACTTCCAACAGAAACTTTTAAAGGCATTTAAAGATCATAATTTTATTCACTTGGAATCAGAGCAGGTGTGTCATCTGAGAGCCAAGCTTGGACTGAGAAACTGGGTGAGGCTAGATAATGTCTTGAATCAAGAGAACCTCAAACAGCCTCTAACGCCAACTGCTTCTGCTACCGCTGCTTTCAGCAATGACGAGCAGATCTGTATCAAGCCACTTTAAAGTGGAGGTTTTTTACAACAAGTATCATGAATTCAGTTTCACCATGAATATGGGGTTTCTGGCAAAAGGACTTTAAGGTGTGGTGTCGGATCCATCAACTGAGCAACTGGCTGTAAATGCCACTGCACAAGAACGAGCGACATGGCGCTGCAAGGAAGAGCAATCATTTGTTCTCCTGGCAATGCAGGTCTCAGAACAACTGAATTTTCTGAACTAAGATGGCAATCCAAATCTGAACCCTCAACAGGTGCAGAAGACCCCAAAGAGTAGGTATGACAAGGTCAGTGAACAAGAAAAGATGGCATTACTCAATGAATTATAGCCCTTGGAGATGGTGGCCCAAAAAAAAGTTGATGATCTTGTGTCTTATGTCAAGGCTCTGGTGGAACGCATTGGTGTTATTGGACACATTATTCTAGAGGCTCAAGTTGTACACAAGCTTCTCGAAAGTCTTCCTGAACGCTTCAACCGCACAGTTGAACAGCTGCTGGTCTCACAAGAAAAAGGGCTAACCGTTGATAAAAAAAATCAAGACCAAGCATGACCACTTCATAAACAGGAACTTTGACTTCAACTCCTTGAAAATCCCAATGGCGGAGGAGACCAACGAAAAGCATCTTAAAGAAATCAAGTGATTCATCAAGCTGCATCCGTCCCAGAACTATCCTTTGCATTAACTCTGGAGCGCATCTGTGATTCCATCTTCAGAGCAGAAGAAGAATTCAGCAGAGATACCGGTTCAGTTGACATAGCCCTCTACACAAGATTTCAACAAGGAGGGCCAAAGAAGTTCTACTCCAACAATCATCAAAATTCTGGGCCTCCTGGATATGGGCTAAAAACAAACCGCTACTACAAACAACCCGGTTCACAATCATCACCATGTGACATCCCCACCTCGACAGCAAAAAAGGGACAAGGTTTTTTTGGATTTCATGGAACCAAGTAATTTTCCAACACACAGTGCTAGAACTTCAGCAAACTTTGCCACATTAACAGATTATGTCCAAAGAAAGTGTGGTTCAAGCCTGGAGCTCAGCAAGAAATAATGGCTCAAGATGCAGAAAGCTCTTCATCAGAATCACCACTGTTTCTATCAGATATGGTGGCAGGCGATGGTCACAGCACTCTTGGTGGCGTGCGCGACATGGCGACTGCACCCACAGCCGAGAGTCGTCGAGCTAATGCGGTGGCTCGCCGAGAGACAAGACAGACCGTCGATCTGGACGATCGACGGCCAGACACTTCTTGCACTAAAACCTAGGTGCAAGTAAGGTACCGCCTACAAGGTGCAAGTAGCTTGTTGTAGCAAGCTAGGAAAGGAGTAGACCAGGGCTAGGACTAGCCGCCAAAGCAGTATGAATACCTTGTGCTCTGTTCATTGTCATTGACCTATATTTTCCAACTCTCACTTCTAGAATTCTCCANCTATCAGATATGGTGGCAGGCGATGGTCACAGCACTCTTGGTGGCGTGCGCGACATGGCGACTGCACCCACAGCCGAGAGTCGTCGAGCTAATGCGGTGGCTCGCCGAGAGACAAGACAGACCGTCGATCTGGACGATCGACGGCCAGACACTTCTTGCACTAAAACCTAGGTGCAAGTAAGGTACCGCCTACAAGGTGCAAGTAGCTTGTTGTAGCAAGCTAGGAAAGGAGTAGACCAGGGCTAGGACTAGCCGCCAAAGCAGTATGAATACCTTGTGCTCTGTTCATTGTCATTGACCTATATTTTCCAACTCTCACTTCTAGAATTCTCCAAGTCTATCTTTCTGCTGCGACCGTGCTCACCACACACTAAAGCTTAATCTCCGGAGATCACACACTCTCACATCTAGTATCAGAGCCAGAGCCACGCGTTGGGCAGAAGTGCTCCCGGAGCTCACCAAACGTCAAGGAGCGAAGGCACAGACGACGCCGGACAACGTCCAGACTGAACAAGAGGGATATTGATGGACCTGACTTTGAAGCCAACACACGAGCCACTCTGGACATTGTTCCATATTTCCAGAGCGTCCACACAGCCTACCATGCGTATGCGGGAGACGACGGGTGACTCCTACGCACTTCGAAGACGTCAGATTTTCTTCCCGGGCTGCCAAATTGCTGCCAAAATGTTGCCATTTTTTTTAGAGGATCTCCTACGGCCGAAAAATTCAAAACCATGGAGGAGGCCCTGCAGCAGATTGTAGAGCAAGTGGAAGTCCTCAAGCTAGAGAATGAGTAGCTCAATCAGCATATGGCTGACCTGCGGGACGGGACTGATGCTGGACAAGTTCAGGCGGCCCGGTCAAGGAGTCCGCCAAGACCAAAGGAAAAGGCTCCAAAACCTTTCAATCCCTTGGTCAAGGGTGCGAGGGTACGGATCTGGTTGTTTGCAATGAACAGCTACTTTGGGGCTCTGGGTCACCCTCTAGAGGACGATGATGTGCGTGTGTCATTCACGGTCACACTGCTACGCAGAGCAGCATTGAAGTGGTGCAGGTAGCTTAATGTGCTGGCCACTCGAGGTGGAGGTGGGAACGCATCTGTGTAATATGCCACGTTGTGGAAGCTAGGTGCAGGACAAGGTGAAGCTTGCGTGCCGACAACATGGGAGCAGTTTGAGCAAGCCATCAAAGATCGGTTTGATCTCATGAATGCCTCCATGGTCGCACGCAACAAGCTGAAGTAGCTAAAGCAGATCAGCTCGGTCCAGGAATACACACGTCGTTACTTGGCATTCTTCTCGGAGATTGACAACATGAGCAAGCCGGAGATAGCAGACAAGTACCACGACAGTTTGAAAGTAGAAATTCAGCACACACTGGCACTAAGTAGAATCACGGAGTTCCAAGCAATGGTCCCCACTACTGAGCGTGTTGGCGCGCTACGCTACCATCGAGGGGGGTTTCGTGAGAACCAAGAGAGTTTTCAACGTCAATAACAGCACCAACAAGCTGACCCCATGGACATCGACACAGTGCAAGGGAGCCAGCATCAGAACAAGCCGCATGGTGGGAACTATTGGATCTGCGAGAAGCTTGGACACCACAAGAAGGACAGCAAGAAGAAGCAGCAGGGAAACGGCAACCAGCATTGAATGGCGTAGACCAACTGCTGGAAAAGCTTCGCATCAGCGAATACCAGTCCCAAAAGTCCTTCAACAACAAGGGAGCTGCCGAATGTGTTGCTGCGGAGCAAAGGAAGCAGGAGCGTTCTGGGAATCTTCATGAAAGCCAAAATTTCATTGGTTAGTTCTGCGGACAGCGAGCGGCACCAGACTTCCCAGCGGATTAAAGCATTGCTGGATTGCGGCGCGTCGCACTCATTCTTCTGCGACAAGCTGGCAAAAAGGTTGGAGCTTGCACGGCTACCCGGGAAGCCAACTGCGACCAAGTTGGTACAAGAGGAGTTGGATTGCGGACTACCTGTGAAGCCTCTGAGGGTCCGTCTGGGTAAGTTGTCGTACAAGGTGAACTTTTGCACGTGCCCGATGGACGCCTACAACGCCATTTTGGGACGTGACCGGCTGCATCGGTGGAATCCTGTTGTGGATTGGATGCACAACCAGGTGAAGGTGGAGAAATGCAGAGAGCAAATCGCTTTGCCATTGTGGGCACAGGAGAAGGACTCCAAGGTAGGAAAGGTGCTGCAGTTGAGTTACGTGTAGCTAAAGTGCAATCAGCACAAGGGGGACCAAGTGTACCTTGTGTGGGTCTGGCAAAAGGGGGTGACTGAAGAGGTGGACGTGTTTGCAACAGACTTAAAGCAAAAGGAGGGAGAGAAGCAGGAAGCACCTGTAGTAGAACTATTGAAAGGCATCAAGGGAGTGTTGGACAGCTATAATGACGTGTTCCCTATTGAGCTGCCGAAGGGTTTGCCACTAGAGCGGGACATTGATCACAAAATTGATCTCCTTCCATGGGCAACTCCAACGGTGCGCGCTGCTTATCGCATGAGCGATAATGAGTTAGGTGAGCTGAAAAAGCAGTTGGATGAGCTTATGGAGCAGGGGTTCATCAGACCATCAGTGTCACCCTACATTGTTCTGGTCCTCTTTGTGAAGAAAACAATAGGGGAACTGCGGATGTGCATGGATTATCGCACACTGAACAATGTAACGATCAAGAATCGGTACCCGTTGCCAAGGGTTGAGGAGCTATTCAAAAAGCTGAGGGGAGTGTAGTACTTCAGTAAGATTGACTTATGCTCAAGGTACCATCAGATCTAGATTGCGGAGCATCCGTTTTGTGTACGTCGTGATGCCGTTTGGTTTGACCAATGCTCCTGCAACGTTCCTGAGCCTCATGAATAGGGTTTTTCACCCTCATCTGGACCAATTTGTGGTGGTGTTCCTTGACGACATCCTCATCTACTCCTCAACTCTAGAAGAGCACCAACAACGCCTTCGGCAGGTGCTGGACATTCTTGAGAAAGAAAAGTTCTTGCGAAGCTCTCCAAGTGTGAGTTTGAGAAAAGGGAGGTGGAGTTCCTTGGGCACGTTTTGAGTGGCAAGGGTCTTTGCATAGACCCAAAGAAGGTGGAAGCAATGAAGTAGTGGGTGACACCAAAGTACGTGCGTGGCATCCAGGTCTTCCTGGGATTTTTCAACTACTATCGGAAATTCATCCATTGTTATGCAAAGAAGGGTGCACCACTGACTCAGCTCCTGAGGAAGGATCACCAGTGGGAATGGGGCGATCATGAGCAGAAGAGCTATGAGGAGCTCAAGGCTACAATGTGTGATGCTCCGGTCCTTGTGCATCTGGATTCATCCAAGGAGTACGTCATGGCGACGGACGCAAGCGATTATGCCATTAGGGTGGTGCTGATGCAGGATCATGGGAAGGGGCAACAGCCGATAGCATATGCATCGTGCAAGTTGCGATGTGCGGAGCTGAACCACGCAATCCATGAGAAGGAGATACTGGCAGTGATTCATACGTTCAAGCATTGGAGGTACTACCTTGAGTCGTGGCACTGCATGGTCTTCACACACCATTACGTCCTGAAGTACTTGATGACGCAGCCAAACCTCAGTCGCTGACAAACTCGCTGGATGTAGTTATTGGAAGGAAGTTTTGACTACGAGATCCAGTACAAGCCTTGGAAGGTGAACCCAACAGATCCTCTTTCAAGGAGGCCAGACTTGAGCCTCAATGCCATCTCAGTACTCATGGAATATCCAGTAATGCATAGCCTGTTTGAGCATGACTATGGCGTGGATGGTGAGTTTGCCGATTGTGCCCTGAAGGACGCAAGGTGGGATGGAGTGTACTGGCGAAGGGGGCAAGAGCAGATGATTGTCGTGTTGGACTATGCGCCATTGAATCATTTGTTGCTGGAGGAAGCACATGACACCCACTAATCGGGTCACTTCGACTTTGACAAGACGCTCAAAGCCTTGGCACGCATGGTGGTCTTCAATGACGACTGACAGCAAGAGGTTTGTGAGCAGTTGCGATGTGTGCCAATGCATCAAGGCGCAACGGAACAAGCCACCAGGGGAGCTACACCCATTGCCTGTACCAGAGAGGCCATAGACAGACATCTCGCTTGACTTCATCTACGGTTTGCCTGTGATGCAGCAGTATAACAACACGGTGTGGGTGGTGGTGGAGCATTTTTCCAAGATGACACATTTCATCGCATGTCCTGAGAGCATCAGAGCTGTTGGGACAGCTCAACTCCTCCTCAATCATGTCATCAAGCTACATGGAGTGCCACAGTCGGTGGTCTCAAATCGTGATCCACACTTCACCTCGTGGTTCTAGAGAGATCTCATGGAGAAGTTGGGCACGTGGGTGCATCTAATCACAACATACAACCCACAAAGCGATGGGCAGAAGGAGCGCATGAACCAGACATTGGAGCAGCTGCTCCAAAGCATTGTCCCACCAGATGGAGAGAGTTGGGAGCAGAAGCTCGGAGTGGCAGAGATCGCCTACAACTCAGCGGTGTCAGCATCAACAGGAAAGTTGTCGTTTGAGGTGGTCAATGGCCACTGGCCACTGAGCCCAGCCGCCCTTGCTACGAAAACATCTCTTCCGGTTGTGCAGAAGAATGCTGATGAATTTACCACCACTTGGGACGTAGTGCAACAACGGCTGTTGGAAGCACAGAAACAACAGAAGCAAGCCGGTAAGCATCGCTCTGCAGAGGAGTTCTAAGTGGTGATCAGGTGATGCTGAACTCTGGTAACCTGCAACTGATGGGAGTTGGGAGTCCCAAGTTGAAGCCACGATGGGTGGATCCATTCCACATTCTGGAGAAGCAGTCCGCCGTTTCCTACAAGATGGAACTGCCAACTCACTATACCATCCATCTGGTAATCCACATATCCCTACTTTGTGCACATCGTGACCCCAACACCTTCTTCATGGGTCACGAGACATCTCCACAACTTAGTATCCAGGTTGAAGGAAGTGAGGAGTTTGAGGTGGAGAAGATTCCGGCAGACCGCCAGAGGGGACGTCGGCGTGAATTTCTGGTGCAGTGGAAGGGGTACCCAGCATAGCACAACTCTTGGGAGCCAAAGGCCGACTTACATGTTGGGGGTATCAACATTGTTCTTGAGGAGTAGCACAGGCACATCAGGACGTCGCGCCTTCGACGAGAGGGGTAAGTGTAACAAACTTCCCCTGGTTTGTTTGGCATACTCGGGGCCTTGTCTCAGTTTCGCAGCACCTGGGCCTTTTTTTGTTTTTTTGGGAATCCTGTTTACGGTCGATCTCACCTCCACTCGAACGCGGAGACAAGGAGGAGGAGGAGGAGTGAGCGCGCGAGCGAGCGCCAACGTTGGGTTCACGCCCGCGCCAGGGGACTGTTTCACGCGAACCCCCACGTGGCATTCCAAACACCCCACGAGAGGGTGGCTGCCACCTCCTCGACAAATAACGTGTGGGACACGCTATCCGCTGAGGGTTTCTCTCCAGCGGGAGCTCCTGGCAACGCACGCGGTCAACGGCGACAGCAAACGCGGTGGCTGCGACCGCATGACGGTCGCAGTACTCTCGGTGTCGTGCGCAACACAACGACCGCATCCACCACCGAGAGGCGTCGAGCTGACGCAGCGCCTCGCCGAGAAACAAGAAAGACCGTCAAACCAGACGATCGATGGTCAGATACTTCTCGCACTAAACACTAGGTGCAAGTAAGGTACCGCGTACAAGGTGCAAGTAGCTTGTTGTAGCAAGCTAGGAAAGGAGTAGACCAGGGCTAGGACTAGTTGCAAAAACAGTATACATACCTTGTACTTTTTTCATCGGCATCAACTTGTATTCTTCAGCTCTTGCTTCTAGAATTCTCTGAGTTTATCTTTCGGCTGCGACCGTGCTCTCCACACACTAAAGCTTAATCTCTAGAGAGAACACACTCTCACACCTGTGCTTGCACTCCCAAATCCCGGAAAACCATACAAGATGCTCCGTGATACATCTGTTATCGGAATAGGGGCTATCCTTATGCATGAAGGACGATTGGTCACATATTAGAGTCACAAACCCTCGGGCGCTGAGACTCGCCACACTACAAGTGACCAAGAAATGCTTGCGGTAGTTCATGTTTTGAAGGTTTTGCACTGTTACCTTGAAGGTGCCAAGGGTGGATTCACAATGGTTACAGACCAAAATCCCTTGGTATTCTTTCCCTCACAGCCCAACGTTTCTCGGCGACAGGCTCATTGGAGCGAGTACTTGAGCGGATTCCACTTCTAGTGAGAATGTTGATCCGGTCGTACAAATGTGGCAGACCTGTTCATTCGTACTCCGGTCAATGCGGTTCTTACCACACTTCAAGCAGGATCCCTTCGTAAGAAAGACGTACAAGAGCAGGATGTGCCCATGCCCGATAACCCCCTATGCCAACCACCAAAACTGACGGCGCATTCCACGCCATTCTTGCAACGCATCAGCATGGGATACTTTGATGACCCATGGTTTGACGAGGGTAACATTGACCGACATGGCCTGGTGGAAGCTTCTGGTTTCTACAAGAAGGGCAACTTGGTGGTTGTGTCCAACTTCAGAAAGTTGCGGGATAAGATCCTCTTTTAGTTCAATAACCCAACAGCAGCTGGCCACTTTGGTGCAGCAAAAACTAGAAGGGCTCTCTCAGAGCATTATTGGTGGCCTCCATGGTCGTGTGACGTACGCAAGTACATCCAAGCCTTTGACTTGTACATCCAAAAAACGTCGAGCAACAAGGCAGGATTGCTGAAGCCCCTACCAATGCCTAACTCCGCGTGGGAAGAAGTGAGCATGGATTTCATCACTGGCTTAATCGAGGCACCTTGTGCCCATGATGCTATCCTTGTGGTGGTTGAATCGTTGAGCAAGATGGCGCATTTCATGCCCACAACCACGCATGCCACTGTTGAGGAAACACGACGCATCTTTTGGGACAATTGTTTGATAGCATGGGCTATCGTTACGCATTATCTCTGATTGAGACGTACGGTTTTCAAGAAGTTATGGCAAGCCCTTGGCGAGATGTTTGGCACCCGCCAAAAGATGTGTAGTGCTATTCATCCACAAACGGATTGACAGACTAAACAGATGAACCGAACTCTGGAGCGAATGCTTCGGATGTACATGGATCCTTCGATGGATCACTAGGATGAGTTTCTCAGTCCGGCAGGGTTTGCCTACAAAAACTCTGTTCATGAATCCATAAAGTTGACACTGTTCTTTCTAAACTACGGCCGTCATCCAATGGTGCCCGTCTCCTTGGTGAGGCGTGGGGGTGGCGGGAATCAGGTACCCTCCGCCCAGGCCATTGCTGATCGCATGGATACTCTTTGTCGAGAAGCACGTGAATACCTCCATGCATCGAAGCAACCCCAAAAAGTGTAAGCCACTGCTGGTCGCTATGACGTCACATTTTCTGTCGGTGACCAGGTGCTTTTGAGCACAAACAACATGCATCTCAAGACACATGGAGAAAGGACAATCCTCCCTAAGTGGGTCGCAACATTCAAGGTCATTCACAAGATTGGTGAAGTTGCTTACCACCTTGATCTTCCAAAGGTCATGAAGTTCTAGGACGTGTTTCATGTCAGTTTTCTTGCACCTAATGCAGCATCATGAACGGTTTAGCCACCATCTGTAATACTTGCAAGGGACGGTCAGTACGAGGTACATGGGCTCCTCTTACATCCCGAACGTACACGCGGTAAACGTGTTGTGAAGGAATATCTCATGAGCTGGGACGGTTGTGGTCCTGAACACAATAGTTGGGAGCCTGAGAGTCGTGTCCCGGCCGCCATGATCAAGGACTATTGGCAAGGCCAGGCTGCTCGCTTTTGCACTCATGCCCCTAGGGGTACCAACATGGCACAAGCCTCAGGCAAGGAACCTTCACTTGTCAAAGTACATACAAGAGCAGCGATCTCGGACGCATGGGGACGCCCAGGCTATGGTCGCAAGGACGCTCCTCACAAGAGGAGGAGGAAGCGTTAGCCGTGCAAACCTTTTCTGTGAACTTGGCTTACCCATGTACGATCTTGTGCTCGTGAAGGATGCCAATCTGAATCTTCTGAGTTTTCTCTCCCTGTGCAATGGTGCATGATCTAATGGATGCACCTACTGATTCTTTTGTTGACCAACAAAGCATGACTCCTTCCACAAACATCCAATGTGGACCCTCTTGAACCGGAAGGTTCACAATAGAGGAGGAGGAATGTAACAAACTTGGCGTGAACTATGCCACTTTGATACGTGACATAGGCCGACACCATTATTCCCAATTGGCAAGTTGTGTCGCATGTTTAGAAAAACGGGGATATTCCCCACTTCG
This sequence comes from Penium margaritaceum, assembly GCA_023375785.1. NCBI lineage: Eukaryota > Viridiplantae > Streptophyta > Zygnematophyceae > Desmidiales > Peniaceae > Penium > Penium margaritaceum. Next base: position 56,868 of record SZWC01006085.1, on the reverse strand, counting down.
GTTGTTTGGTCGACAAGGAGGCCTCCTCGTCAACCAGCCTCGTGAAAAGAAAGCTTCGTAGAAGCTTCCTCCTTGAAGGAGGGAGACCGGATAGTGCCTTGCAATATATGGTCGCTGCTAGAGGTCTCGCGACCTCTCGCGGCGGAACGCGAGCCCATCGTGGATATTTGCAATGGGCTATTCGGGGCCCACGAATTCGCATTGGGCGTGACCCAATGCGACATCGCAAGGAGTCCCCATCCATCAAGGGGTCCCTCACAAGGCCCTTCTCCATGACGAGGGGGCTCGCAAGGGGGCACCGACGGGCGTTCTGACGGGACCACCCTATCAAGTGCCACCTCCACCCGGTGGCGTGGCCAACATGTTTTCATAAACGTGTTGGCCACGCCATCGGACGAGGGGCACCAAGTGGTGGCAAGATACCCATGCAGGCGCGAACATGTTTTGCAACCACCTCCCATCCTTAATCACGCCGCAAACTTGGGGTTTCCACGAGGACAACATAATATACTTTAACGTGTTGACTCGACGAGAGAAATTTATCTAGTCGAGCCGTTTCGACCCGCCGACAAAATGAACGGATAAAATGATATCCTCCATCCTCCCTTTAAGGTTGCCTTATGACAAAAATGGACTCCGCGCCCAGACCTTGGTCAAGGCATACTTTTGAGCTGAGTCATTCCTTACTAACTTCACTTCACGACGAAGTTGAATCTCCACGACCAGCCTGCGTGATTTCCATGAGCAATCGGTCATGAGGGCTCACTCACCCATAGAGGCTTGCACCTTGTTTCACCCGCCGAGTTACACACCTCTTGTTAAAATCATAATAACATCTATTTTCACCAATTCACGAAACTGTCTTATGCTCCTCAACCTCATCCCTGTGAACCATCCACGTTGTGCAGGGAGCAACACTTCATTTTTAGGCATAACAGGAATTCGCGAGACCTCAAGTTTGCCTCACTTTGTTTCCTTGTTTGTATATGCAAGTAATTGAGATATCGAAAAAAAATTCATCTATGATTCCTTCCATTTTCTTCACAAATTGATGAAAATATCTTATTTCCCAAATCATCTTTTGCTTTAAAAATTCTTCCTCTTCACCATTTTCTATTCAATTTACGCAGTAATCCAATATGATTACCTGTACATGATTCAAATTTCACTCCACATGAAACATTATGCATTTGATATCGTAATTCCCTCTCCATAAGGGACGAAGGGTTTTCGAATTTTGGGAACGAGGGGAATCATATCCAGTTCTTGGGTAGAGGGTATATTAATGACACTGTCGAGAGATTGAGATTCATTTGGATAACTCCGTCCCTTTTGACCTAGCAATCATTTCGTCACCATTCGCCGCCAAACAGCCGCGGCTGTGATCTGGGTAGCGTGCCCCGAAGAACAAAGGCCTGGTTGGTCAGCGAACCGCAGCCATCAATGGCAGGGTCAACACAAACGAAATGCGTGACACCAACGATCGGTTCATCGACGATCAAAGAATTTCGAACTGGGACTTTTCCATGTTGCTGCTTTGCTGCGCTTGAAGCGTCTCCCAGCTGAGCGCCCAGACGTCCCTCGTAGCGTGAACCCCCCAGACTGCTAACCTGTTCCCAGGCTGGGTCTTCGGGAGTCAGTAGCCTTTTAGTCGACCGGAATGTGGCTCGGAAAGCTGACGAGGCACTAGTCACCGCTGTCGTGTGCCTCGGCAAGAGGTTCGGCAACGGCTTCTGATAAAGTACTTCGTAGCGGTGATCATTACGGTATCAAAGTAGGGTCTCGGCACTTCCTTTTACTACTAGAAGTGGCTTCTTACGCCTCTTTTTACGAGCCGCCTTCAGATGTTTTCAGAAATAGGACCTGCTTCTCGACGGGCGGGAAAGCAATGCGGTGAACCCAAGGGAACGCTGTTTGAAGCTCTGGTTGGACTTTCGAAGCAAAGCGGCCTTTCACGCACGGGAATCAAGAATGCGACTTTTTAAACCCTGACTTCAAAGTTAGGGAACAGGTTAGCTTGTTTACCGGAACGCAGCAGGGGGTCACGTCATAGAGGCACACACATCAGCAGGCTACTGTGACACGCAGTCTTGTCCAGCGCGCATGCACGCTCCTGCTCCGCATTTGTCGCCCGTCTACTCAGTAGACGGGCGACAAATGCGGCAGTGAAGTCCTAATCCGCGTCAGCGAACAGCAACCAAGCGTAGATGCACGTCTTTTAACTTTCAGGACTTAAAGCGCGTCAGCAATCCGCCGCACCGCAGTCTCGCGAACCAGGTGACGTATTAGGGTACTTCAGAAGGGAAACTCAAGTGGACTCTTGACCGAGGACTGTTGAGGATAGGACAAACGTAAGCTAGCGAGAGAGGACAAGCCTTTGCTGTCTGTACAGTTGTCCTTTTTGTCCGAATAGGCGTTTTTCTTCAGGAGAAAGAATCAGCGCTCAAGGACAAAACACCAAAATGAGTGCAACAATTCACACAGCCGGAGCTGAGAACGACTTGATCCGGTTTTCTTTTTGTTAACCACTGGTTGCACGTTTCTAAGGTGGGAAACGAAGGGAGCGGTCACTTCAGGAAGGAAATCACCTGGTAATGAAACCTGGCTTCATTTATAAGCGTTTAAATTTAAAGTGAAGATGGAAAGAACAATTTTATGAATGAATAATCGTTTACATTGAAATATTTCATTACTTGTGAAATGATTTTGCTAAAAACCTATGGAGACATTTCAACACTATTTTAATCATTATATTATCCAAGTTTTTG
>SZWC01006085.1:12041-41250 GCA_023375785.1 Penium margaritaceum | reverse complement strand
GAGCCGGACGCTACGACTGGTCACACGCACAAGTCCGGCATCGATCGGTGGACGGACAATGCAAAACATGCAAATCGGGCTCGAGAGCCAGTCCACCGAGAAAACTCTAGCACCTGCAGAAAAACTGCAGAGCACCCCAGCAAGCACCCGGAACGTCGTGGCAATCGTCTGGCAGCTGCTGGTGGCTGGATCCACCAACCGTCAGTGCTCCGGCGCCAGCTGGGCCCGCATCAGGGATCTGCACGAGCATGGACACGGCCGAGTGGTCACAGTAAGCTGTACAGATGGACGGAAACAACTCACACCACAACAAATATGCCTATGTTTGTGATGTAGTGACAATGGATGAGAGGGGAGCACTCTTGTGGAAAACTTACTAGCCCATGTGCGAGTTCTTCTAATTCTTTGGAGGGGGGTTTTCCCATGGTGATAGGCTTCATTCTGGGTGCTGAATTACCGACGCAGTGGTGGTCGTCTTCTGGTCTGCACACACGCACAGTCGGAACATGGCTCTGGGGGAATAGAATGCAAGTCCGAAGACATCGTCCGCTGCACCCTTGTTACTACAACCATCAGCATAAAACAAGGCTTGTAGCAATGAGCTAGCCAGCAGCCCTTTGAAACATCTCATGCACAAAGCCCACTTGGTGGCGAGGGAATGTAGGCGAGAAGATGTATGGAACCTTCCTTGCAACACAGCCGCTGACTAGGCATTAGTGTCAGGTCAGACGACAGTTGCAAGTCGTGCACACAACGCCAAGGGTCTGGCTAGGAGACACAAGGCAAAGTGTCAGAATGCTTCAATAGCAATTGCAGACAGGGACCTGCTTCGTTCTGTACATATCTCGCACGAGTCAGGGTGCCAGTGATCTCCTGGTTCCGACACCGAGGAGACTGCTAGAGGCCGTCCAAGGACTTGCGCAAGCGCCAGACCTTGTCACCGTCCTCAAAGCCAGGTGGTTGAGCCACGTAAATCTCCTCATCCAGAGAGCCATAGAGGAACACATTGTTCACATCCATCTGGTGGAGTTCCCAGTCATACTGAGCCACTACACCGAACAGAGCTCGAGCTGATGTCATGCGGCCGACGGGGGCAAATGTGTTAGAGTAATAGATGCCCTCAATCTGAAAGTAGCCCTTGACGACCAAGCGAGCCTTGTGGCATTCCAGTGAGCCATCCGGCTTCACTTCCTTACAAAAGACCCACTTGACCTGAATAGCCTTCCTCCCGGATGGAAGGTAGACTAGCTCGTAAACTCCGTGCTCTCGGATGGCGCGAATCTCATCCTCGCAGGCAGCACGCCAAGCATCGGCATCCTATGATGAGAGAGCTTCCCTTAGTGTGCCCGGGTCAGGCGCCGAAGAGGGAGAGCTTTGCGTGGCAAGACCGCACACCTGAGTGCTAGGTCTGACAACTACAAGATCGGCTGCTGCATTACAAGCGATATGAAACTCGCGAGTGATGAGGTCGTGCCCTACACGGCAGTGCCGTATAGGGCATGACCAGTACATCCAGCGTGCCGTGACTAAGAAGATGCATAGAAGCTTCGTAGCCACACTCCGTTCACCTGGCGTCTGTGCCTAATCAGACGGTGACGACAGTCACAAGTCGTGCACGTAACGGCAAGGGTTTGGCTAGGGGACACAAGACAAAGTGTCTGAATGCTTCTTAAGCATTTGCAGAGAGAGATAACAAATGATACGTCCATGGCATGAATACCTGCCGCGGTGCACAGCGGGTGTCGCACGCGGCAGTCCAAGAGCTGTCCTAAACCCGGCCCAAAACCACTGTTTTGGCCGTAACTCTGCGCACACATGTCAAAATGCTGTGCGGTCTGAACCTAGACGTGCAGAATCTTGAGCCGGACGCTACGACTGGTCACATGCACAAGTCCGGCATCAATCTGTGGAAGGACAATGCAAAACATGCAAATCGGCCTCAAGAGCCTGTCCACCGAGAAAACTCTAACGTCTGCAGAAAAACTGCAGAGTACCCCACTAAGCACCCGGGACGTCATGGCAGCCGCCTGGTGGCTGCTGGCGGGTGAATCCACCAACCATAAGTGCTCCCGCGCCAGCTGGGTCCGCATCAGGGATCTGCACGAGCATGGACACGGCTGAGTGGTCACAGTAAGCTATACAAACAGACGGAAATAGCTCACATCACAACACTCCCCCATGACCCGATGGTACGCATGTCCATACGCCTGCAAAAATGACACATGTGCACAACTAGATGTACAACAGTCGATGCTCACACAACCCACTGTCAGCCACTCTCAGGCAAGGGGCGTAGCCCGACAGAACGAATGACCACCATGAACTTTCCACGCGCAAGCGCCTTGGTCAAGAAGTCAGCCCGCTGCATGTCCGTGCCGACCCAGATGACAGAGATCACCTGTCGCTCCACAAGATCATGCACAAAGTGATGCTCAACAACAATGTGCTTCATGCGTGCATGAAACACACCAGAGTTGTCTGCGATGGCAAGAGCACTCTGGTTGTCACAACGCAGAACAATGCTGGACACAGACTGACGCAACTCACGAAACAGACATTGCAGCCACACCGCCTTTGCAGCCCCAGCCCCCAGAGCAACATACTCAGCCTCTGATGAGCTACGTGCGATACAACCCTGCTTGCCACTGCGCCACGACATAGCGGTGGCTCCAAGCAGGAACACGTAGCCTGTCCGGCTGCGCCCATCAGGACTCCACGCCCAGTTGCTGTCTGTGTAGCCGTCGACTACTACCAAACACTACCGTCGAAAGCAGAGTCCGAGGTACGGTGTGGACACCACGTACCGCACCACTCGCACAGCAGCATGAAGGGCTCTTGCCGAAGGACACTGTGAAAACTGTGCAAGGAGGTTGATGGCAAAGGTAATGTTGGGTCGTTTGGTAGTGGCCAAGTACATCAAGGAGCCGCTCAGGCGCAAGTACAGGGTCACGTCCACTGTCTCCCCCAGGTCTGCGGGATCATCCACCTTCAGAGCATCCTGCCCGTGAGGTGTGATACGGATGGAGCCTGTAGGAACTGCACCCAAGAGGTCAGCAAACCGCTCTCGCACAACATGGGCGTAACGTGCCTGGTGTAGCAAGAGTGTCCGTCGCTCGCGATCACGCACGATCTCCATCCCGAGAAACACAGCTGCAGGACCAAGGTCCTTCACCTTGTAGGTAGCCTGGAGAACTGCCTTGGCCCCCTTCACGGCCTCCATAAATGGAGACGCAATCAGGAGGTCGTCCACGTAGACCAGGATGGCAGTGAAGCTGTCAGCTGTCCGTCTGAGAAAGAGGGACGGGCCAGCGTCACTCTGTACGTAAGCAGCACGTGTCAGTGTACCAGTGATCTCCAAGTTCCAGCACCTAGGTGACTGTTTCAGGTCGTACAAGGCCTTGCGCAAGCGCCAGACCTTGTCAGCGACTTCGAACCCAGGTGGCTGGACCATGTAGATCTCCTCCTCTAAGGTGCCATGGAGGAACGTGTTGTTCACGTCCATCTGGTGCAGCTCCCAGTCGTGGTGAGCAACAACCCCGAACAGGGCACGAGCCGTGGTCATGCGGCCAACTGGTGCAAAGGTGTCAGTGAAATCCACTCCCTCAACCTGTGAGAACCCCTTGGCCATCAAGCGAGCCTTGTAGCGATCCAATGTGCCATCAGGCTTCACCTTCTTGCGAAAGACCCACTTGGCCTATACAGCCCTCCACCCAGGCGGGAGGTTGACAAGCTTATACACACCGTGCTCACGGATGGCTCTCAGCTCATCCTCACAAGCAACACGCCACAAGTCTGCATCGTGAGCTGAGAGTGCCTCCTTCAACGTGCTTGGATCAGGAATCGTCGAGGGAGCGCTCCGAGTGGCTAAGACACACGCCTCCGGACTCGGTCTGACCGTGACAAGGTCGGCTGCGGCGTCGCAAGCGATCAAGAACTCTCGAGAGACCAACTTGTGGCCGACATGACATGCTGGGTGAATCTCGGTGTAGTCTGCCTGGGCACTCAGGCCAAGGGCCTTCGTGCCGGGCTTGCCACTTTGTACACTACGAGTCGGTCGTCTGGGCACATGGTCAGTAGTCCGCTGAGCTCTGGAGGGCAATGGTCGCAGGCAACCGCCAGGATCGTGGGAGTACCTCGACGCAGCGCTCGCCTCAGGCTGCGGGGAAGGCTGCTGTGCCAAATTCGTAGGAGGCATGGGTGGATGTACGGGAGTGGGTGTGACGGAGGGGACTGACACTGGTAAGGGGTCAAGTGTACCAGAGGGGACCGGCACTGACACCGGTACGGGATCGGGTGTGCCAGAAGGGTCTGGCACCGACACAGGGTCAGGTGTGCCAGAGGGAACTGACGCTCGTACGGGATCAGGTGTATTAGAGGGAACTGGAGCACGCACGGGATCCGGTTTGGAACAAGGAAGTGGCACATAATCGGGTGTGTCGGACGGTACGGATGAGGCTACTGGACCCACAGCCACGATGGCCGGATCGTCAGCAGCCGGAGACCGGTCAGCAGTTGAGGAAGCCCGGCCGGACCCATCGGTAGGACTAGTCTCCCCCATTCACCGGTAAGCCACACAAGTAGGAACGTGGTCGGCGGCCAGCGACAGAATGCTGGACAAGTCGCGGTAGGTGAGAGTCTCAAAGAAGAGAGCATCTCGAGACTCGACAATGCGATGGCGAGCAGGGTCCCAAAAACGCCAGGCCTTCGAACGGGGGGAGATGCTGAGGAAGGCACACATGCGTCCCTGTGGTGAGACCTCAGAACCCTGCTGGTCCTCGGTGTACCAGACACAAGTGAGAGACCCCCAAACGCAAGCGAGGCAGAGATCAGTACGATGGCCGAACCACAGCTCATACGGCGTGACATGGTCTGGAAGCGGACCATGCGGCAAGCGGTTCCAGACCCACGTCATGTAAGAGAAGCCCTCAAAGGCAAAGGACTCCGGTAGACCGCACTCAGACCGCATAGCGCGAACCGCATCCTCCATGGTGCGGTTCCAACGCTCAGACACACCATTCTGCAGTGGTGTAGCAGGGGCGGAGAGCGAGTGAAAGATACCATGCTGGGCAAAGTAGGCATCCATCTCGCCCAAGAACTCGCCACCACGATCTGAACGGAATGTGTGCAGAGTGTGACGAGACTGACGCTCAGCCATCACAAGCCACAGGCGGACTGCCAATGCGGCATCGCTCTTGTGGCGCAGGCTGTAGACCTACCGCATCCGCGTGAAGTCATCAGTCAGGGTGAGAACGTATCGACCCCGATCAGAGAGGGACTCGACTGGGAGAGGGCCGAGAAGGTCCGAGTGAACCAACTGAAGTGGGCGCACTGCCCGAGAGGAGGAGTCAGGGTAAGAGCAGCGATGCACCTTACCCCGGCTTCTCAAAAGAAGCTGCGTCAAGACCGAGGGCTGGCTGAGTACGAATGAGCTTGGACACAGTGTCCGAGCTCACATGGCAGAGGCGACGGTGTAACAAGCGCTGGTGCTCAAGGGAGAGAACACCAGTGACAAACACTCGCGTAGAAGGGGGAGGGGAAGGAGAAGCAGAGGGAATACAATGAGACACACGATACACGTCATCAACAACGGAGGCACGAAGCACAACGGCACGTGTGTCAAGAGCAGTCACTGTGGCAGAGTCAGCAGAGTGCTCAACAGTGAGGTCCATCCTGGTGCATGCACGAACAGAGAGCAGGCTGAGCTCAAGAGCAGGGACAAAGAGCACATCAGAAATGTACAAGGGGCCAGATGGACCATCGAACCGCACAACCCCAACTCCCTGTAGAGGCAACGACTGACCAGACCCTGTGAGAACAGACCGAACAGACGCAAGGGGACCCAGCACAACGAAGTCACTGCGAGGAGAGGTCATGTGATGAGTGGCCCCAGAGTCAATAATCCAGGTGCCACTCGGCTCATGACCAGTCGTGGACACTGAGCAACGTGCCACAGAACACTCTGCCTCTGCTAGACGCTCAGCAGAGGACTCGGAACAGCGATGGACAACACGGATCTGTGACTCGGCAAGCCAGTCGATACTGTCAGGTCCATCCTCATCGCAAGCCACCATAGCTCGACCACAAGCATCATCACGAGCAACAGACGCAATAAGACAAGCTATGTCGGGACCACTCGGCTATGACAACACAATCGCACCTCCCTGAGTATGAAGCGCCAGCAGCTGATGAAGCTCTGCGATCGTGCGATCCCGAGGGTCCACCTCACTGCTGCCGCCTGATGAAATGGGTGCGTCTGCAGCACTCGTGGTCGCGGCGCGCCAAGTCCGTGTGTCGCTCGAGGAAGTCCGCTGTGCATGCGCCGCCTGGAGGCCGCGCATGATCCGAGTCCAGTCAAGTGGCTGCTGACACTCTGTGTAGCGGTGAGCGCCTCCACAGTTGTAGCAGTGGACAGAACGTCCACTGCCACTACTCGCTGGCTGCTGCTGCTGCTGCCGTCCCTTTCCGCGTCGCTTCTTCCCCTTCTTTCCCTGTGCAGCCGCTACAACGCCCTAAGTGTGGCCGCTCGGAGTAGAGGAGGAGGAGGAGGAGGCGGTCGAGGTGGGACTGGTGAGCAGGGAAAGAGGCGTAGGAGGCGTCGTAGTCACTGCTGCAACCAGTGGACTCTGCTGATGAGCGACGGCAGCCTCATGAGCCGATGTGGCTTGGATGAAGTAGCGATGGGCCCAAGGAAGCAGCTGTAGTGACTCTGAAAGCTCAGAGAGAGCCACACGGTCGAAGCCCGTAAAGAGCTTAACGTGGTCCAAATGGGCTCCCATCATGATGGTGTCGAGCGCCCACAACTGCGTCCCGCCACCGGTCCCAAGGCGCGTGTAAAGGCGCATCGCGCGCCTCCAGTAGTCAGCTGCGAGCTCTGTGGGGCCCTGGTGGAGGGAGTGAAACTCACGTAGCCGGGCCGCCCTCGTGGCATGGGTCTCCGCAGCGAGGAGTGTCAGGGCCAGCTCCCAGCCCTGACGCGGATCTGCTCCAATCCCGGTCCTGGTCTGACCGAGGAAAGGACGGAAGTCGATCACAGTCTCCTGTGGCATGGCGTAGAGGAGACCCCGCATCGCTCTCGCTGCTGTTTGGGCATGGTGAGCGTCGCAGGTCTGGTACTGGCTGTGGTAGTACGGCCAGAAACCCTCAGAATCGGCCCACACGTGAAACAGGGTCTCCCAGCAATCGAAGCCCTCGTCACTATCGTAACGGGGTGGAGGTGTCTCAAAGTCCTTCGGTTGCCGCTCCGTGGGGAGGGCGACCTCAGGCTCAGAAGATGGTGGGAGGGATATGGGGAGCCCACCAGTGAGGGAAACACCACCAAAGGTGAACGCTGCTGAACGACGTGTCTGATCCTCACGGCGAGAAGGTGGTGGAGTGGGAGGCTGTGATCCCAGACGTAAATCACGGATGCGCTCCTCAAGCACACAAATCTCGTGCTCGCCTGAGTCATCCTCAATCTCCTCCTCGTCCCACGTGTCCACCTGTGATGATCCATGCTAAGACCGCCGCACTGTGTAGGGTGTAGACTGCTGAGCGGATGGTGCAGCTCCAGTAGACTCTCCAGGTGGCTGTTGTGAAGCCATCGAACGACCCCGCAGTAACTCTGTGATCTCCTGCAACGCGTTGGACTGCCTCTGTTGTTGCTGGCGCATCTCGTCCTGCGACCGACAAAGCTCATCGATCATGCGGGACTGCGACCGCGGGCTCACAACGCCCGAAGAGGAGGAAGAGGGATCAGCGGGTCCTTTGTCCTTGTCACGGACCGGCGCCATCGCGGTGCTCAGTATGGGGCCGAGCGTCGAAAATGCTCCAAACAAGAAACTGACAGAGTTTTTCAAGAATTTGAGACGCTGGTAGTTTTTGACTGTCCGGCCAAAAATTTGGCTAAGTGTGGTGCTGACGGCCAGAAATTTGGCTAAGTGCTGAAATTGAAAAAAATTCAGCACTAAAAATTCAAGGTTGTCCAAATCAAGCGAAATGTGGACCACAGAGGCTCCTGAATGTGCTGAACATGGTGGTGACATTTTCGGTCGCAAAAAGTTAGAAAAAGTGGCAAAACGTCACTTTTCCCTGATCTTCCCGAATTTCAGCAGAAAACAAATCTGCGTTGCACTTCAGTCTTTGCTGGTGGCGACAGAGCACGAAACTGAGCGTGAATAGTAGCTCTGGAGAGCTTGAGAGAAGAGCTTTCCAACACACCCTCAAACGCTGAAAACGGCGTTCGTTTGAAGCCAGGGCAAGCTCGTGCCGGCGGGGAGGTGGTGGCTGACGCGATTTTCGTCTGCGCCTCCTCCACGTCCGTGCGGCTTCTAGGAAGTTGCACGGACAGGGGCAGCGGTGGCGCACGCTGCTGTTGTTGCTGCTGCTGCTGCTGCCGTCAAGCTTGACGGCAACGGCCTCAAGCCACTTTGGCGGCTACTGTTGCTGATGTTTCTGATGCCGCCGCCGATGTTGTTGCTGCTGCTGCTGTTGTGGTCAAAACTGCCAGCACTGTTGCTGCGCTGCTGGACAGCTGCTATGGCGCTGCTGCGCTGGCGTGCTACTACACTGTTGCACCCCTCCTGCACGACTCCTCCGTCATGCAGGTGTTGCGGCCTACGCCTTGCAATGGCACAGGTTGGTAGGTCCTCCCAGGACCTGTCGCTGCTGTTGTGTGCTGTTGCCACTGCTGTTGCTCACTCCTGCTGTGGTTGCTGCATCTCTGCTGTGCAGCACAACAAGCTCTGGCTTGTTGCTCTGATACCTTAAGAAGATGCATAGAAGCTTTGTCGCCACACTCCCGTTGACCAGGCGTCAGTGCCTAATCAGACGGTGACGACAGTCACAAGTCGTGCACGTAACGGCAAGGGTTTGGCTAGGGGACACAAGGCAAAGTGTCTGAATGCTTCATAAGCATTTGCAGAGAGAGATAACAAATGACAGGTCCATGGCATAAATACCTGCCGCGGCGCACAGCGGGTGTCGCACGCGGCGGTCCAAGAGCTGTCCTAAAACCGGCCCAAAACCACTGTTTTGGCCGTAACTCTNAGAAGATGCATAGAAGCTTCCTAGCCACACTCCCGTTGACCAGGCGTCAGTGCCTAATCAGACGGTGACGACAGTCACAAGTCGTGCACGTAACGGCAAGGGTTTGGCTAGGGGACACAAGGCAAAGTGTCTGAATGCTTCATAAGCATTTGCAGAGAGAGATAACAAATGACAGGTCCATGGCATAAATACCTGCCGCGGCGCACAGCGGGTGTCGCACGCGGCGGTCCAAGAGCTGTCCTAAAACCGGCCCAAAACCGCTGTTTTGGCCGTAACTCTGCGCACACATGTCAGAATGCTGTGTGGTCTGAACCTAGACGTGCAAAATCTCAAGCCGGACGCTACGACTGGTCACACGCACAGGTTTGGCATCAATCTGATGAAGGACAATGCAAAACATGCAAATCGGCCTCAAGAGCCTGTCCACCGAGAAAACTCTAACGTCTGCAGAAAAACTACAGAGTACCCCAGCAAGCACCCAGGACGTCATGACAGCTGCCTGGTGGCTGCTGGCGGGTGAATCCACCAACCATCAGTGCTCCGGCGCCAGCTGGGTCCGCATCAGGGATTTGCACGAGCATGGACACGGCCGAGTGGTCACAGTAAGCTGTACAAATGGACGGAAACAGCTCACATCACAACAGTGACGGCACGCTGGATGTACCTCTGTGTGCTCAGTGCGGACACTCAGGCCAAGGGCCTTTGTGCCGGGATGACCACTCGCGATGCTGCGAGTGGAGCGCATGGGTGCTGGACCAGACACTCGCTGAGCTTCGAAATCCAATGGTCGAAGACGACCGCCGGGCTCACGTGAGTAACCTGGGCTCGAGGGGCGCACCTCAGGCTCAGGACCAGACACGATCGCAGCTGGGGAGGGCTGAGGTAAGGAAGGTGGTTATGCTGTGTGAGGAGATGCGTGTGTGGGAGACACGGGATTCGGTGTGACAGTAGGAGCACGTGAGGCAGGGCCACACACAGAGGTAGGAGTGCCAGCGGACAGAGGTACGGTCACAGGAGTACGCACAGGTACAGGATCATGGGTACCTGTGGGGTGCAAGGGAAAATGAGTAGAAGCCTGTGGTGCGGGAGAGGTCTCTGGGCGGACAGTGATGATCGTTGGGTCATCAAGAGCTGGAGATCACAAAGCGGAGGGAGCTCGAACCGACACATCAGCCTGGCGAGAGGTGCTCGCAGGTGCAGACTCCCCCATCCGTCGAGAAACCTCACACGTAGGAACGTGCGTGATGGACACTGACGTGAGCGATGTCAGATCACGGTAGGTAAGGGACTCAAAGAAGAGCGCGTCGCATGACTCAACCATGGGATGACGAGCAGGGTTCCCAAAAACGCCAGGCCTTCGACCGTAGGGAGATGCGTACGAAGGCACACAAGCGACTCCGCGGTGAGACCTTGGACCCATGATGATCCTTGGTGTACCACGCAGAAGCCAAGGATCCCCAGATGCGAGCGGGGCACAGGTCAGCACGGTGGCCGGACCAGAGCTCATACGGTGTGATGTGGCCTGGAAGGGGACCGTGCGGGGCGCAGTTCTAGGCCCAAGTCATGTAGGCGAATCCTTCAAAAGAGAAGGACTCCGGGAGACCGCACTTAGACCGCATATTGTGAACCGCATCCTCCATGGTACGGTTCCAATCCTAAGAAACACCATTTTGCTGAGGAGTAGCAGGAGCGGAGACCTGGTAAAAAATCCCGTGTTCGGCAAAGAAGCTGTCGATCTTGCCAAGAAACTCGTCGCCGCGATCCGAGCGGAAGGTGTGCAGCATGTGGCGGGACTGACGCTCAGTCATCACTAGCAAGAGACGAACCGCGAGAGCGGCGTCACTCTTCTGGCGTAGGCTCTAGCCCCACCGCATCCGGGTGAAGTTGTCAGTCAGGGTCAGGACGTATCGACCCCGATCGGATAGAGACTCAACAGGAAGAGGACCAAGGAGGTCCGAGTGTATTACCTCGAGGGGGTGAAGTGCGCGAAAGCAGGAGTCGGGGTAGGTGCAATGATGCATCTTACCTTGAGTGTAGAAGAGACAGTCGGTCTTGGGCGGCTTCTCGAAAGAAGCCGCGTCAAGACCGAGGGGGGGTTGTGTCCGAATAAGCTTCAACACAGTGTCGGAGCCTACATGACAAAGTTGACGATGAAGCAATCACTGATGCTTAGGGGACAAAATGCCGGCGACAAAAACACGAGCTAAAGGGGAGGAGGTGCAAGGAGCAGAAGTCTGAGAGACACGATAGAGGTCATCCACAACAGAGGCACGAAGAACAACGCTACAAGTGTCAATGGCAATCACAGTCGCGGAGTCTACAGTATGCTCCATAGAGAGTCCTATCAGTGTGCAGGTACGGACAGAAAGCAAACTGAGCTCAAGGTCAGGCACGAACATCACCTCGGAAAGATACAGGGGGCCAGACGGACCATCAAAACGCACGACACCAACACCCTTGAATGGCAAGGACTGACTAGAGCCTGTGCGAACGGAACAAACAGACGCAACAGGGTCGAGAACAACGAAGTCACTACGACGACAGGTCATGTGATGAGTGGCACCTGAATTGATGATCCAAGTGCCACCGGAATCACGACTGGAGGACGTCACTATACAACGGGCAACGGAACACTGGGTCTCAGACGGACGCTGGGTAGCAGGTTGGGAGGAAGGACGAAGAGCACAAAGGTGAGGCTCATCAACCCAATCGGTACAGTCAGGCCCATCGTCACCACATGCCGACTGTGCCCCCCCACACGAGTCATCCCGAGCCACAAGAACAGACGGACAGATAGGTTGTGAACCACCCGGCTGTGATTGTACACTTGCATCTCCCTGAAAGCAAAGCGCTAGAAGGTTTTGGAGCTCGGTGATGGTACGGTCACGTGGGTCTGGGTCGCCGCTGCTCGCCGGTGGTGAAGCGCAAAATTCCGCGGTCATGTATGCCGCGCGCCCGGAGGATGTGTTGCTCGACGTAGACCATAGTGTGTGCGCAGCCTGAAATTCGCGAGTGATCCGCGCCCAGTCGAGTGGCTGCTGGCACTCAGTGTAGCGATGCGTACCTCCACATTTGTAGCAGTGAACAGAGCGTCCACTGGGACTACCCGATGATGGCTGCTACTGTAACTGCTACTGGCCCGAGCCGTGCCTTCGTCGCCCCTTCTTCCCTTGTGTTGCTATCGACTCAGACACCTTGTGTCTGAGTTGACGTAGGCGGGGTAGAAAGGGAAGAGAAGGAAGCGGTAGAGGATGGAGAAGGATCAAACAGTCACCAAGGTAGCAGCTTCCGGAAGGGAGCCCGGTGGGAGGGATTCTCTGCCTGGACCATCTTATAAACCAAAAAAAAAAAATGGAGAAGGAGACTGCAGGAGGGGCATTGGTGGTGATGCGGCGACTACTGCAGCAATGGGGGTCTCTTGATGAGCAACTACTGCCTCACGGGCAGAAGTCACCTGGAGGAAAAGCTGGTGCACCTAGGGAAGAAGTTGTAGTGAGGCCAAAAAAGGCTCAAGCACGGCTTTGCTGTACCTCATGAAGATGTCTGTGTGCTCAAGGAAAACTCCGAGCATGATCGTGTGGACCGCCCACAGCTGTGTACCTCCTGAGGTCCCAATGCGTGTGTAGATGCGCATGGCGCGTGGCTAGTAGTCGGCTGCAGGCCCGGCAGGCCCCTCACGAAGTGAGTGAAAGGCACGAATGTGCGCGTCGCAGGTGGCGTGCGTCTCTGCAGCAAGCCGGGATATTGCCAAGTCCTAACCTCCGCGTGGATCTGCGCCGGTGACTGTGCCCGCCTCGCCAAGGAACGAGCGGAACTCGACGACGGTCTCGCGCGGCATGGCATAGAGAAGTCCGCGGATTGCCCTAGCCGCTGTTAGCACCTGTACTTGGTATGTAGTCTTATACGGACTGTGGTAGTAGGGCCACACGCCCTCTGAAGTGGCCCAAACTTGGAAGAGGATCTCCCAGCAGTCAAAACCGTCCTCGCTGATGTACCGTCGAGGCGGTGTTGCGAGGTCCTTGGGTTACCGCTCCGTATGGAGAGCAACCACAAGCTGGGAAGGACGAGGGATGGGAAAGACACCAGGAAGAGGGAAGTCGTTGGGGTGGAGATCAGGCGATGATCGAATATCGGGAAAGCGAGATGTGTGTGGGGGCCGAGAGCTCGTCTGAAGCTGACGGAGATGCTCCTGAAGCACACGAATCTCGCGCTCGGGGGAGTCGCCCTCCATGCCTGGCATATCTGGATCCTCATTCCAAGGATCAAGAGGTGGCGGGCTCCAGCTCCTGTCTCCAGTGTTGGACCTGACTGCTGTGTAGAGGGTGCGGCACCAGCCGCTCCCTCAGAGGTCTGTCGTGGGGTCGTGGAATAGCCCCAAAGAAGCTTGGTGAGAGTATGGAGGGCGTCAGTCTGCTCCCGTTGCAGGCGACGCATCTCATCCTGCTGGCTCCGCAGGTCCTCAATAGCCTGCGAACGTGGGCTCATGACCCCTGAGGAGGAAGAAGAGGGATCTTGTACCCTTTTCCCCTTATCACCGGACGGAGTCATGTCACCGCTCATTATGGGCAGAGACGTCAACATTGTCAAATGGCAAAAATGCCAGCGTTTCTTGAGGAGTTGCAACGCTGGCAACTTTTGACTCTCCAACCAAAAACTTCACTAATGAAAGTGCTCACGTCAGCACGAAGTCGCTGACATCAGCATGACCTGATGACATCTTCAAGGAAAGATGCTGACATCAGCTCCCCTCCTTCCTTTTTTTTTTCAACCCTCACGGTTGCTGTGCGAGTAGGCGGCTGCTCCATAGCAACGGCGCGGAAGCTGCATGGAAGTTGAGCAACAGCTACCGTTCTGCTACTGCTGCTGCTACGTTGTAAGCTGCAGCAGCAGCCACGCAGCTGCGTTCGCAGCTGTGGCAGTGGCTGCGTGTTGCTGCTGATTTTGCTGTGCACTGTGGCTGCTACGTGCTGCTCTCGCCGCTGCTAGTGCAATTCTACTACCGCCGCTGGTGTTGCCGTTGCTACTGCTGTGCTGTCACCGCCGTTGCTACGCTATTGTTGTGCAACTGCCACCACGTGCTGCTGTTGTGCTGCTGCCACCGAGCACTGCTGCTGCCGCTACTGCTGCCATTGTTGTTGCGCTACTTCTGTGCTACAGCTTTGCTGCACTGCTGCTTCTGCTGTTCAATGGTGCTGTTGTTGCATGTGCTAATGTCAACAGCCTGTTGCAGTTGTCGCCTGCTGTTGCTAGCGAATGCTGCTGATGTAGTCTCACGTGATGATGGTGAGCGACGTCGATGGCAGTCGACTTTCGTCAATACGTCCCTATGGATCTGCTGCAGCGGTGAATCTCACTGCTGCTGCTCTGTTGCGTCACTCTGCTGCTCTACTGCATCTCTGCTATGCAGCTTGGTGAGAACTATCTCAAAACTCTGATACCATGAGAAGATGCGTGGAAGCTTTCTAGCAATACAACCGTTGATAGGCGTCAGTGCCAGGTCAGACAGTGACGACAGTTACAAGTCATGCACACAACGGCAAGGGTCTGGCGAGGAGGCAAAAGGCAAAGTGTCATAATGCTTCAATAGCATCTGCAGAGAGGTATTTGCCTTGCTTTGTACATGTCCTGCACGAGTCAGGATGCCAGTGATCTCCTGGTTCCCACACCGAGGAGACTGCTTGAGGCCGCACAAAGACTTGCACGAGCACCAGACCTTGTCACCATCCTCAAAGCCAAGTGGCTGAGCCACATAAATCTCCTCATCTAGAGAGCCATGGAGGAACACATTGTTCACATCCATCTGGTGAAGTTCCCACTCATGCTGAGCGACTACACCGAACAGAGCTCGAGCTGAGGTCATGCGGCCAACGGGGTCCAAGGTGTTAGTGTAATCGATGCCCTCAATATGAGAGTACCCCTTGACGACCAAGTAAGCCTTGTGGAATTCCGGTGAGCCGTTTGGTTTCACTTTCTTGCGAAAGACCCACTTGACCTGAATAGCCTTCATCCCAGGTGGAAGGTCGACTAGCTCGTAAACTTCGTGCTCTCGGATGGCGCGAAGCTCATCCTCGCAGGCAGCACGCCAAGCGTCGGCATCCCGTGATGAGAGAGCTTCCCTTAGTGTGCCTGGGTCAGGCACCAAAGAGGGAGAGCTCTGCGTGGCAAGACCGCACACCTCAGTGCTAGGTCTGACAACCACAAGATCGGCTGCTGCATCACAAGCGACATGAAACTCGCAAGTGATGAGTTCGTGCCCTACACAGCATGCTGGATGTACCTCTGTGTGCTCAGTGCGGACACTCAGGCCTAGGGCCTTTGTGCCGGGATCACCACTCGCGATGTTGCAAGTGGAGCGCGTGGGTGCGGGACCAGACACTTGCTGAGCTTCAAATTCCAATGGTCGAAGACGACCGCCGGGCTCACGGGAGTAACCTGGGCTCGAGGGGCGCACCTCAGGCTCAGGACCAGACACGATCGCAGCTGGGGAGGGCTGAGGCAAGGAATGTGGTGATGCTGTGTGAGGAGATGCGTGTGTGGGAGATTTGGGACTCGGTGTGACAGTAGGAGCAGGTGAGGCAGGGCCACGCACAGAGGTAGGAGTGCCAGCGGACACAAGTACGGTCACAGGAGTACTCACAGGTACAGGATCATGGGTAGTTGTGGGGTGCGAGGGAACATGAGTAGAAGCCGGCGGTGCGGGAGAGGTCTCTGGGCCGACAGCGATGATAATTGGGTCATCAAGAGCTGGACATCGCGAAGCGCAGGGAGCTCGAACAGACACATCAGCCTGGCGAGAGGTGCTCGCAGGCGCAGACGCACCTGGTCTGCACACGTGCACAGTTGAAACATGGCTATGGAGGAATAACGTGCAAGTCCGAAGGCGTTGTTGTCGGCTACACCCTTGTTGCTTCAACCATTAGGATAAAACAGGGCTTGTGCCAACGAGCTAGCCAGCAGCCGTTTGAAGCATCTCATGCATAAAGCCCACTTGGTGGCGAGGGAATGTAGGAACTCCCAAGTAAAAATCGTGTTAGAGGGCACGCTACCTAGACCATAAAGTAACTGATAGTGCTCTAAAAGGTGGAGAGATGACAAAGATATGCCAAAAACTCCGCCACTTGCATTGCACGTCATCACCAAGAAGGTTGCCGCAATGAGGGAACATGTAGAATATAAACCGGCAGCATTCCGCCTCTGGCTCTACCGGAGGTCTACGTGACGTGAGGTTTCAGCTCAGGGCTTCCACATTGCCAGGATCTGTATGCCACACCCAGCCTAGCCCAACCCAGCCCCAATATCTCCATTGTCGTTGTTGTGTGCTGTATGGTGGGATGAAGAGTTTATGTCTCTCTACTGCTCTAATATCATGAAGGAATGAGAGAACCCTCCTAGCCACATTTTGTATGAGAGATAATACTATGGTGAATACAACGTGACAGACAACGCTTGAGTTGGTAGAGAGAGACCAAAGATATGCATAGATGAATGAAAATTTTAAGCTAGGAAACAACAGACAAGAGAATATCTCTAGTCTCAGTCACGTGCGTGCCACTGGGCACACAAGTCCAACGAACCTGTCAGAAAACAGGCTAACCCGGCTGCAAGCTCCAAAACAACAGCAAGAGGGGTACTGACAGGCGTACTGGCTTCTTGGTTGTCCGAATGACAAACAGAAAGAAGCACCAGGTGGATAAACAGAAACTCCACAATACTGGATCATGAATGCGCAAGGATAGTGCCGCTAAGAAAATGGACCCGGGGACGTGGTCACCGAGAAAAACCTGGAGAGCACGTGAGGGCGCGCCATCTAGTGCGAACACTGTCAGAGTAGCCGTTGAGCATCCCGGCACACCTGGAAGCCGTGATGACAAGTCCAGAGGTCACCGTGAATCACACACCAACAGGGAGGTGGTCACCAAGAAAACTTTGCAGAGAATGTGAGGGCGCGCCAGCTAGTGCTGATGTTCTCATAGTAGCCGTCAAGTCTCCCAGCATACCCGCGAGCCGCGGAAATTAATCCAAAGGCCACCGTGACTGGCACGCACAACAAGCAAGCAAGGGTCACAAAATGATGGCAACGACAGCGCACAACAAGGGGCACAATACAGAGCCACATAAAACTTACGGAGAAGGAGAGGAAGGGGCAAGAGCGGAGTACAAATCATGAAGGAGCATAAGCGGACGCAGGAAGCCCAACATTGCATACCATACCTTTTAACTTGCTGGTGCACAACTCTTTTGTGAGGAAGTCTACACCCTGCTGCCGTTTGTCGACACCCAAGGAAGAGGCATTGCCACGTGAAACATGCTTGCGTACAAAGTGATGCTCAATGTTGATGTGTTTTTTGTTCGTGTGATACATGTCATCATGCTCTACTCTATGGCGTGTGCTCTCATTGTCGCAGAGGATGGTGATATAGCGAATGGGTCGTCGCATCTGCTAAATCAGTCGACACAACCAGATGCTCTAAAAAACCCCAATCCCCAAGCTTCAGTTGAGCTCCAGGGTACGCAATATTGCTTGCCAGTATTCCACGAGAAAGTTGTGCCTTCAGCAAGGAAGATGTAGCCGGACCGGCTATGCACACCGCGATCGTGGGTCCAATCACTGTCAGTGAATCCGTCAACAATAACAGACGGCTGCGTGCAAAACCACAAGCCCAGGCGTAGGCTAGACATGCATATCACGCACCATGTAGAGCAGCCTCCAAATGGAGCTGATGCGGATTCCATGAGAACTGCCACAAGAAGTTTTCAGAAAAGGCAGCATTAGCATGTGTCATGGTCTTGAGGAACATCAGGGAGCAAATACCTCGGATGTACGTCGTGACATAGAAATGCTCCCTAAGACGGTCTCAGTCTGCTGACGTGAAAAGCCTTTATTCAGTGGGTATCACAAGCATAGATGCGAAGGGGACTGTGGCTGACAAATCGGTGAAATGCTACCCTAGCGTCCTGCCATCATCAGCCTGATGCACATGCAGTTTGCACCACTAGTGATCTCGCTCAATCTCCATTCCTAAGAAGACACGAGCTTGACCAGAAGATATGCTTCCCTCTGTACACAGACTGGAGGAGATCCTCGTCCACATAGAGTAATACAATGTCAAAGGATGCACAGGAAGCACTCACGAACAGAGATGGGTCAACTTTGATGCAGTGATACCCTTCTTGCTCCAAGGTAGCGGAGATCTTGAGGTTCCAACAACATGATCTTTCTTCAAGCCATGCAAGGCCTTTCAGAGGTGCCAGATCTTGTATGTGCCGTCCTCGAACCCTGAAGGTTGAACGAGATAGATCTCTTCCTCCAGATTTCAGTAAAATAAGATGTTATTCATATCCATCTGGTGGATCTCCCAATCATTCTATACCACCCTCTTCAACATGGTCTTTGTTGTGGTGTACTTTCCAACAGGAGCAAAGGTGGCATCAAAGTCCATACCAGGCACTTGGAAGTATCCCTTTTTTGCGAGATTGGCCTTGTACTATTCCACTGATCCATATCCTCTCTTCCCTCTGAAACACTCAACAAGCTGATCTGGCCTGATGACCAAGCAGGAGCTTCACCTTCTCATAACCCCGCGCTCCTTGATCGCAGTGGTTTGCTCACGCATAGCTTGTTCCTAGAGTGATGCATCTACAGCGGATCATGCTTGTTGCACTTTGTTCAGTTCAAGCACATGTACACTTGCAACAAATGCGGTGGCGACTGATGGATACAGCAGAGGCCAAGTAGACCCTGCTGTCGCAATGGCTTGGTGGAACTCCTCAACAATAAGAGAACATCCAAGCACGTAATCAGGTTGTGCCACAGTCGTTGCCATCCAAACAGATATGAGACCAGAGGCATGAGTAGGCGGTGTGGGATCGATAAAACCATCATGAACTTGACTTACTGACTGCATGGGCCCACAAGGACCAGACGAAGCTGTACGAATGGCAGGAGGGACATAGTAAGGTGCAGATTGCAACAGTCTCAGAGGACTGCCTGACGCACGAACAAACAGTGATGGGTTGGGAGGATACAAGGATGTGACTGGGTCTGCTGTCAATGGGAATACAACAGGAGATATAGGCAATGAAGCAACTAGAGACGACGCAGATTTGACAGGGGATAATGTAGGTGGTAACATGGGTACAACAGGAGAGGATGCAGGCAATGATGCCAATGCGACACAAGATGACATAGGCGGTGATGCAGATGCAACAAGGAATGATGCAAGAAATGACAAACATGCGTCAAGAGATGATGTAGGCAATGATGCAGACATGATAGGAGATGATGTAGACAATTACGTTGACGCAACAAGAGATGATGCAGGCGACAACACAGACACAATGTACAGAGTGCAAGTACTAACCGAAGGAAACTCCAAAGACACCACCTTCCCCTGGAGGAGAGAAGGACACAAGCGATGCCAAAGAACAACAGATGTTGTGGGAGCAGGTTCTCTCAAAGAAGAGAGCATCACAAGACTACAAAAATGACTATGCGTGGGATCCCAAAAGTGCCAGGCTTTGGATGAAGAGGAGAAACCAAGAAAAGGACAGAGACGACCTCGTGGAGATAGCTTGCCATCGCGTTGGTCCTTGGGGAGCCAAATGGTCCCAAGACATGAGCGAGGCGAAGGTCAGCACGATGACCATAGCATTGCTCAAATGGTGTGACATGATTAGGCAGTGGACCATGGAAAACAAGGTTTGCAACCTACGTCCTATAGGATGTGACCGTAATGCAAACAACTGATGGAGGCCAGACTCAACAAGAAGGGTGTGAAAACAGTTAGCAAAAGTGCGGTTCCAACGTTCTGACACTCCGTCGTACTGTGGTGTATATAGAGCAGAGAGATCCAGATGCACCCCTTGAGACTTAAGGAAGTGGGCCGTGGAACCCATGAACTCGCTACCACGATCAAAGTGGAACGGTAACAGCTTAATCAGGCAAGCACGCTAAGCCTGGACAAGCCAAGACTCAATCGTGGGCTTGCCATTGCTTTTTTGGCCAAGGGAAAAGGCCGATTTAAAGTGATAGAAGTCATCTGTAAGACACAAGACATACCGACCAACACCTCCCGGAAATTCATGAGGGAGAGGTTCCATGACGTACGCATGGACAAGAGGAAGGGGATGCTGTGTGCAGGAGTTAGACAAAGGAAAGGATGGGTGATGAAGGTTGCCTTGTGCGCAACCACGGCAGTCAGCAGTGCAGGGCGGAGGCTGATGATGCAGGAGGCTATGGACGGCGGCAGTATGCATGTGACACAAGTGGCAATGGATCAAACATGTGTGCACAGGGAAAAGTGAGGGAGCAACATATACATGCGTTGCGTTAATGGCGGTAGACGATGGTACTAACAAGGGCACACAATACAACTTGTCGCAATACGGACCAAAAAGAACAACATGGCCAGACAACTGCAATGACAGTGTCAACGCCATGAGATGAAGCAAAGTCCATGCCCTCAACATCCAAGGCAGTGCCGGATAGCAAGCTGACCTCAAGTGCAGCAAACACGAGGACACCAGGCAGAAAGACGTCACCCAATGGACCAACAAAATGCACGACACCGACACCCTGAACTGGCAATATTTTGCCAGAGCCTGTGCGGAGAAAGCGTACATCACAGACAAGGTCCAACGTGACAAATGCAACATGAGGAGACGTCATACGATGTGTGGCTCTGGAATCGATACGAGATGGAACAGTCACATGAAATTCCATGACACTGCAAACAAGTTTAGGAGAGTGCTCAACATGACCAAAAGTCACAACAAGAAGATGCAGCAGGTTCAACGATTGCCAATGCTCAATCGCCTCCATAGGCAACAGAACCCTACCACTTGAGGAACCCCAAAGGGCTTTGTCTGTTGAACAACAGTGATCCTTGGACTCGACAGCCAAAATCACAGTGGAGGAAACAACCAGAGACAAAGGATGGGAAGGGAATGTAGAGGCTAGAACAGAGGGATCCAGACCATGCGGCAACTTGTGAATGGACCAAGTTGTTGGATGAGATAAAGATGGAGGTGCTGGTTTGAACCATGATGAGGGATGTAGGATGGAGAAGGTGGCCCATAAAGGGCAGGGTAATACGGCGGCAAAGGCTAGTACCACCCCATGTGGGGTACAGCCAGTACCGAGGCCATCTACACGGGCGCTAAAACAACCAACGTCATAATGATGGTGGTCTCTTGCTGCACCGGGTCAGAATCCCACGTGCAAGGGTCTTGACCGAAAGAAAGGGAGTGAAAGGGAATAAAAGGCAAGACCTAAAACCAGTCTCCCAAGACTGGTCTTCCTCTGGCACCGGAGAAAAACCCGGATGCCTGGGTCTCAACAAAGGAGTGAAAGAGTAAAATGAAGTATTGAAAAAAGAAAAATATGAGAAAAAAGAGAATAGCAAAAACATTAATGACCTGGACGAGACGCATCTGGGTTCACCCACGTGTGAGTGAGTTGATATGCCAAGGGTGGCTAAGTGCACCCCTTCTGTTTTTTTTCTTCTGTTTTTTTGGACGAGCGAGATGGAATCTTCTACATGGACGAGCTTGTCAATCAACATGTCAGTAAAACAACAGAGCAGGGGATGTGGGGTGCTGCAAAGCACCTTCTTGCCAGCCAGTGTTGCTTTAGCTGCTACTGCCTCTTGTGGATGCTACTTGTACAATTGACCCGTTGTTGCTCATGTAGCAAATTCGCTACTGTTGTTGCTGTGTGCGCAGCAAGTTTGCTGCATTGGCTGCCACTGCTTTTGCTAATTCTTCTATTGCTGTTGCAGTCACTGCTGATATTGCTCTATTATAGTTGTCCATGCAGTTGGTGCAACAAAAGCAGCTGCTCCTGTTGTTCTAGGTATCGGTGTGGCTGATGCAGTAACTACTGCCACTGCTGTTGCATGTGTAACAAACGTGTTGTGTTCACCAGTGCTACTACGGCTGATGCCATTGCTGTTGCTATCTTTCAGCTCATAGTGCGGCAGATATAGCAGCTTCTGCTGCTCCTTCTGATGTTGTTGCTTCTTCTGGTGCTACTCTTTTGCTTCCACGGGTATGACTGTTGCTGCTACTGTTAGTGCATATGTCATAACTGTTGCTGCTACTGCTTCTAGTGCGGTTGACATATCTTCTACTGCCACTTCTGGTGCTAGTGGTCGACACGACGATGTTTTCGTTGTCGCATTGGCTGCTGTTGCTGCAGCGGCCGCCTGAGGCGCTGCCACTCCCGCTTCACATTGTTGCAAAGAAGGCCGCCACAACAAGGGAAACTGAAAAAAACATTCAAGAGCATTCCGTATCTGGCTCTTTTGGAGGACTATATGACATGAGCCCTCAATTCAGGACCTCCACGTTGCCAAAACCTATACGTCCTATCCAACCCAGCCCAGCCCATCCTAGAAGATTTTGGTATTGCTGCTACATGTTGTATGGTGGGAGGAGGTGCTCGTGTATCTCTATTGCTCTGATACCATTAGGGGAGAAAGGAATCTCCTAAGCATCAGAGTGTGTGACTGGGAACGCTCCATGGAACACAACATGAAAGACGGTGTTCCAAAAGGTGGAGAGACGGCAAAGATATGCTTTGAAATGTGGAAGTTGAGTAACGAAACAAACAGACAAGTGACTAGGTATTGTCTCACCCATGTGCATGTAACTAAGCGCACACGTCCAACCAACTAGTCAGAAAATAGATTAATCCAGCTGCAAGCTCCAAGACTATAGCAGACAAGAATCCAACAGGCGTACCGGCTCCTTGGTTGTCCAAATGACAAACCGAAAGAAGCACCAGGTACAAAACAAAAACTCTACAGAACTGGATCATGGACGAGCAAGGATAGAGAAAATGGATCCCCAGGAGATGGTCACCAAGAAAAATTTGGAAAGCATGTGAGGATGTGCCGGCTGGTGGTGATGCTGACAAAGTAGCTATCGAGTTTCCAGGCATACCAGCGAGCCGTGGCGACAAGTCCAAAGGTCACCGTGACTAACACACCAACACGTGGCATGTCAAGATATAATTTAGGATGATGTGGTTTGTTTTCCATCCATGGTTGATCTTGTGGTTGTTTTAGGTTAGTTGGCACGTTCTGATCCTAGTGGGGTCATGCTGTAAAAGTTTTCTGAGAGCAGCAGCTCTTGGATCTATTCTGAAGAGGTCTCCCTCGACTCCAAGGGTGGCTGATAGCAAACCTCGTGCATGATGAACAAGGTGGGGCCCGCTCACCAGTGAAAGGCCTTGCTTAACCCAAACACACCTTAACTCTCATGTCTGATGCTTCCCTCTAAGTGAGCTTACAAAAAATCCATGGCGCACCCCTCTCTCCCACTGTCTCACTTGCTCCATCGCACTCACTCCCTTGCACCATTTCAGCCCCAACCTCCAAAACAACATACACAGCCTCTGATAAGCTACATGCGAGGCAGTCCTGATTGCCGCTGTGCCATGACACAGTGGTGCCACCCAGCACGAACATGTAGCCTGTCCGACAAGGCCCATCAAGACCACATACCCAGTCGCTAGCTATATGGCTGTAAGCTTCCACCAGGGATGGTTGTGGTACTACCGATACCATAATAACGGGACTTGTTGTACTGTAGTATGATGCATACCACGGTATGGTTGTTTTGCAATGGTACCATTACAGTGTTGCTACTAACCTCCTACAATAGCATAGTAGTAAGGCAAGACGGTACTGCGGTACCATACCATGTTATTGCAAAGACCCAAACTGCCACAAAAGGACAGTAAGAGGTTGCCAATTTTTGCGGATGTGATGCATTGAGGGTGGAAATGATAGGAAATTGTATTCTTGGCATGAAAACTACATGATGTGGTCAAAAATTGAAGAAATTTGATTACTGTACGCTAACACATGAATGGAAAACTTGCATCACTCTTTACTTTTGGCAAGAGTACCGATTCCACAATATGGTAGTCTAATCTTGCCTAAAACCGCATCAACTTGTATCGTCGTTACACAGTACCGTGGTATGCCATCCCTAGCTATCACCGAATACTACGGTGGAAAGAAGAGTCATCGGTACGGTGAGGAAACCATGTATTACACCACTCACACGGTCGCATGAAGAATTCTCCTTTGAGGACACTGCAAAAATAGTGCAAGGAGGTTGAAAGCAAAGGCAATGTTGGGTCATTTGGTCATGGCCAAGTACATTGGAGAGCCAATGAGGCCCAGGTACAAAGTCATGTCCACTGTCTCTTCCAGCGATGCTCGATCATCCACCTTTGGGGCATCCCACCAATCAGGTGTGATGGGGGTGGAGGCTATGGGATTTACACCAAGGAGGTCATCAAACCGATCCCCCACAATGTGGGCGTAATGGCCTGATACAACAAGAGTGTTCTTTGCTGACGATCATGCACAATCTCCATCCCAAGAAACACAGTTGTAGGACCAAGGTCCTTCGTCGTGTAAGGATCTTGAGGGAAAGCCTTGGCCTGCTTCACAGCCTCCATGAAATGGAGCCTGTAGGGAGCCTGATGCTGGCATGGAATCAGATGTGCTAGAGGGGACTCACGCTAGCATGGGATCAAGTGTGGCAGAGGGACCTGAAGTTGGCACGGGATCAGGTACTGAAATTGGTACATGATCAAGTGTGTCAGAGGGGACTGAAGAGGCTGTTTGACCCACAACAAAGATGGTTGGATCGTCAGAAGCCAGACACCGCACCACAGGTGAGCATGCCTAGCCATAACCATTTGCAAGAGTAGACTCCCCCATCCATCGAGAAGCAACACTGGTGGGAATGTGGTCAGTGGCCAGCAACAAAAGTGTTGGATTGGTCACAATAGGTGAAAGCCTCCAAGAAAAAGGCATCTCAAGAATCGACAGTGTCATGGCGAGTAGGATCCCAAAAATGCCAGGCCTTTGATTGGAGAGAGATCCTGAGGAGGGTACACATGCGACATCGAGGTGAGACCTTAGACCCCTGCAAGTCCTCTGTGTACCAGATGCTAGATAGAGATGTCAGGAAAGCTGTCCTGACGTGCCCTGAACTGCCTAAGTGTCCACGGCTGCTTAGTGCAAAGAGACTTCCAAGGGAGGTGTGTGCTTTGGGTCGCCACAACACCAAGGGAGCAGAAGTCTGGCTGAATACGGATTGTGGAAACTGAGAAAGCTTGGGAATCATCAATGGTAAGTTATTCTGGTGAGATTACATGAAATTCTTATAGCCTGTGATCTAAGCTTTCCAACGCATCCAAGCACGCCCAAAACGGAGCAGTAGAGCCCCTGCTACGGCCGTTAGAGTAACCCATGGTGGAGCCGAGCCGCCCACCATACCCACGAACGGGAGTGACGGGAGGCGCTTCGACGGTGGCCTGTCGAAGCGCCCTTCCTGTCATCCCAACGTGGGGGGAGGCTCGCCCTTGTCCAGAAGACCATCCACATCCCTTTTGTTCATGGCCCATGTGCCCTTGGAGCATATTGAAGTCGAACTTGGATCACTGGTGGTGGAATGAATCCGTCACCAATGACCGAACCCAGATTCCACCCACCTACCACCCGAGCTTCAGATGGGGCTATCTTTCTGAATTCTCGACCAAATCGAGCAACTGAAAGCTCGAAACTGCATGGAAAAATACAAGGGGTCCAAATATGTAGTCAGATCAGACATCCAACCACTATCTAGTGGTCAAACCAGGAAAACGGCGAACGGCATCCATGGCAGGGGCACTTTTTAACAATCTCCCCCGTGCACCTTCCATGCCGGATGCCTCATGCTCACTCTTTACTTGTCCGCTCCTGTGCCTTCAAGCCCTTCACAGCTTGTCAACCCAAGCCCTGCTAGCCTGATGACATGCCGATCCTGGGGCTATGCCTTGGTCAAGCAATCTGCGAGCATGTGCTTTGTGCTGCAATGCTGCAGCACAACCTGTCCCTTCTCCACCATGTCGCGCGCGTAATGGTAGCGCACGTTGATGTGCTTTGTCCTCCTGTGCTGCATCGGGTTGTTGGTCAGCAAGATGGAGCCGGTGTTTTCCTCTTGAACCACCGTAGGCTCCTGCTGTGGCACATCCAGCTCCCCCAGTAATCTGCAGAGCCACACCGCTTCCTTGACCGCCTCGGCCAGAGCGACGTACTCCGCCTCCACTGTGGAGGTGGCAACGCAGTCCTGCTTCCTGCTGCACCACGAGACCGCGAGGAAGAACACGTAGCCAGAAGTGGAGTTCCTCTTGTCCACATCGCCGGCGTAGTCCGCGTCAGTGTAGCAGACCAGCGGCAAGGGGTCTGACCTCCCCTTTCCGTCGTACTTCAGGCGCGCATGCCGCGTTGCCTGCAAGTACCGGAGGATGCGTTTCGCCGCCTGCCAGTGTAGTGGCCCAGGGTTGGCCACATACCTGCTCACCTGACCCACCGCGTAGGCCAAGTCCAGCCAAGTCGCCACCATGGCATACATGAGGCTGCCCACCACAGATTGGTAGGGCACCTCCGCCATGTCCTCCTTCTCCTCTTTAGTTTGCGNTGCGCCGCACGTACACGCTGTGGTCTGACTCACAGCGCTTGAAGCCGAGCTTCGCCATGTAGCCGTCCATCTGTTGGTACCAGCACCTGGGCGCCTGTTTTAGCCCGTACAAGGCCTTCCGCAACTTGCACACCTTGCCCTCCGGTGCATCCACCCCCTCCGGCACCTCAAGGTAGATCTCCTTGTCGATGATGCCGTTCAGGAATGCCGTCTTGACATCCATTTGGTGGATCTCCATGTCCTTTGCGGCTGCCACCGCGAGGATTGTCCGGATGCTTGTGAACTTGGCGACGTGCGCGAATGTCTCATCGTAGTGTTCGCCTTTCCGCTACGCATACCCCTTCGCCACTAGCCGTGCCTTATACTTCTCCGCCTTGCTGTCCTTGGTGAGCTTCACCTTGAACACCCACTTGGAGCTGATCACCCTCGCCCCCTCAGGCCGATCCACCAACTCCCAAGTGCCATTCTCAGCAAGGGACGCAAGTTCAGATTTTATTGCTTTGCCCCACTGCTGCCCGTCAGGCCGTGCAAGCGCCTCTTGCACAGTTGTTGGCTCCTTTGCGGCTGCCATCATGCACCGCGCCATGCCGACCCAGCGGCCCGTGCTTGCGTCATACCGCTTTGCCGCATTCCGCCACCTCCGACTGCGATGCGGCGACCTTGGCGACTCTGGTTGCTGGTCCTGCTGCTGCTCTGCTGCAACGTTGTCCTCAGCCGCAGGCTCCCCCACGTCGGCTGCTGTGTCCTGCGCTCCAGCGGCACCTGCACCTGCTGCATTGCCCTGCTGCACTCCAGCACCGTCATCCTCCGAAAACACGTCATCGACCTCTGCAGCCGCCGACTCCTCCTCACGCTCAAGGAGTTGGAACCACTCCCTTTGCTTTGGAGAGTGTGTTGCGTCAATGTTGTTGCTGCTGTAGTAGCTCTGCTGCTCATCAAACGTGACGTCGCGACTGGTGATGACATCCTGCTTCCATGGATCAAAGAGGCGGTACGCCTTGAGCACGCTCTCGTATCCGACGAACGCGTACACCTTTGCACGCGGGTCCAGTTGGAGTCTTTTCTTTGCGCGGCCTGCACCAACGCGTGCGCCTTGCACTCGAAAACCTTCAGGTGCGCCACGCTTGGTTTGCGCCCGCTCCAAGCCTCCTGCAGCGTCTTCCAGCCGCCCTTCCCCTTTAGCACTACCGTTGGGGTGAGGTTGGTGATGTAGTACGCCGTACTCACTGCCTCGGCCCACAGGCTCCGTGGCAACTTTGCATCCACGAGCTTTGTCCGCGCCATTGTGAGTAGCGTCTGGTTCATACGCTCTGCCACGCTATTAGATTGTGGCATGTATGGAGTGGTCGGCTGCCACTCAATGCCCTGCTCCTTCAGCCACTCCCCGCCATTGTCGCTGCGTAGAGCTCTGACCTTGCGGCCAGTCTGCCTCTCCACTACTGCAACATACTTCTTCAGCCGGTCCAGCACATCACTCTTCCGCTTCATGAAGTAGACGTAGAGTTTTCTACTACAATTGTCGATGAAGGTGACGAAGTAATGCGCGCCCCCAATGGACGGCGTCTTGATCGGTCCGCACACATCACTGTGCACGACCTCGAGCAGGTTCTTGGCCCGCCGTTGTCCGCCTTCGAACGGCTTACGCTTTGCCTTGCCCACAATGCAAGGCTCGCACTTGTGCTCTGCGGAATCTGCTGCTGCATCTGCTGCACTGGTGATGGTGAGGCCGCGAACCATCTTGCGCTTCGCCATCTCCTGCACGCCTACGGGTGATGAGTGCCCCAGTTGCCGATGCCACAGCTGCAGGTCTGCTCCCCCGCCTTTTGCGAGGTTGACGGTGCATGCTTGCGAATCTGCTGCGTATGCTGCCGAGGGGATGACCTTTGTCTCAACAATGTAGAGACCTCCCTTGCGCTTCGCTTCAAGCACAACCTCGCCGCCGCCGTCCATCCACACGACTGCACCTTTCCTGCGGAAGAGTACTTCACAGCCCTTGTCTGTCAAGCGGCTCACACTCAAAATGTCAGCCAGGCCGGGGACATGTTGCACGTTTTGGATAACATGTTGCACCTTTTTACCACCAACCACCACCTCAACGTCCACATCACCTTGGCCAGCCGCAGGTTCGACCTTGTCGTTGGCGGTCACCATGGATTTGGCAGACTTGGTGTAGTTGATGAACCCCACCTTCTCGACTTGGGTATGTTCCTCCGCACCTGAGTCAAGGCACCTCCTGTTGGCACCCTTCAGGTCGTGGTTCTTAATGCCGTTGAGGAGCGCCTTCTTGCCTTTGGCGCCTCTGCCACCGGCCTGCGCCTCCTCCGGACACTCCTTGGCCCAATGGCCCTCCTTGCCACATTTATGGCATGCACCCTTCTTGGCGCCCTTCTTGCCGCCACCCTTACCGCCACCTCGCTTGCCGCTACTGCTGCCACCTTGCGTTTTGGTGACCAGGGAAGTTGAGGATGACGAGGTCTTGCCACCACTCTGACGGTCCACCTCGTTGCGGATGTACTCAGCGACTGCGCCGTAGGTGAGTTTATCCTCCTCCCAACCTCCCAGCACGGTGATGAGAGGACCCCAACTGTCGGGTAGAGCCATGAGGAGCGTCATTGCCTGCATCTTCGTGTCAATCTTCCACCCCACATCATTGCATTGTGAGGCAAGAGACTCGATCTGTTGCATGGCTGAAATGACGTCC
>SZWC01006085.1:0-11925 GCA_023375785.1 Penium margaritaceum | reverse complement strand
CCCAACTGTCGGGTAGAGCCATGAGGAGCGTCATTGCCTGCATCTTCGTGTCAATCTTCCACCCCACATCATTGCATTGTGAGGCAAGAGACTCGATCTGTTGCATGGCTGAAATGACGTCCTCACCCTCCTCGATCCTCACCGTCAAGAGTCGCTTCATTGCGAAGATCTTTTTGGCTAGGGATGTTGATCGGTGGATGGAGCAGAGCTTCTTCCACGCATCGGCTGCCAGCTCGCAGCCATGGATATAGCCCCACTGAGATTCATGCAGCGCCAACAATAGGAGCATTAGCGCCTTCGTGTTCTTTCTCGCGAAGGCCGTCTTCTCCTATTCCGTTGCACTCGCATCTTGAACCTGCGTGCCCTTCATGAGCTCCAGCAGTCCCTTGTGCGCGAGGTAGATCTCAAAATGCCACCGCCACAGCCCAAAGCCTAGGCCGCCCATGTACTTTTGGATGGGCGAGGACTCTGTCTTCTGTGCCATGTCGAACTTCTGTAATGGACGGTCTCAAAGTGCGACGGCGAAGTCGCCCGGAGCGACACTCCCGTGCGTTGCGGAAGCCGTGAACGTCTTGGTAGGTAGGTCAGGGCTGTGGGCCCATAACCCTTTGTCATAAATGCTGTCCTGGCGTGCCCTAAACTGCCTAAGTGTCCACGGCTGCTGAGTGCAAAGAGACTTCCAAGGGAGGTGTGTGCTTTGGGTCGCCACAACACCAAGGGAGCAGAATTATGGTTGAATACAGATTGCGGAAACTGAGAAAGCCTGGGAATCATCAATGGTTAGTTATTTCGAAGAGATTACATGAAATTCTTATAGCCTGTGATCTAAGCTTTCTAACGCATCCAAGCACGTCCAAAACTGAACGTTTAGGGGAGGCTTGCCCTCTGGACGAGGGCAAGCCTCCCCTGCTACGGCCGTTAGAGTAACCCATGGTGGAACCGAGCCGCCCACCATACCCACGAACGGGAGTGACGGGAGGCGTTTCGACGCTGGCCTGTCGAAGCGCCCTTCCTGTCATCCCAATGTGGGGGGAGGCTTGCCCTCGTCCAGAAGACCATCCACATCCCTTTTGTTCATGGCCCATGTGCCCTTGGAGCATATTGAAGTCGAACTTGGATAACTGGTGGTGGAATTAATCCGTCACCAATGACGGAACCCAGATTCCACCCACCTACCACCCGAACTTCGGATGGGGCTATCTTTTTGAATTCTCAACCAAATCGAGCAACTGAAAGCTCGAAACTGCATGGAAAAATGCAAGGGGTCCAAATATGTAATCAGATCAGACATCCAACCACTCTCTAGTGGTGGAACCAGGAAAACGGCAAACGGCATCCATGGCAGGGGCACTTTTTTACAAGAGATCCCTAGATGTAAGCTAGATGGAGATCAGCATGATGACCAAACCACATCTTGTACGGCGTGACATGGTCTGGAAGAGGACCCTACGGTAGGCGGCTCCAAATCCATGTCATATCAGAGAAGCCCTCAAGTTTAAAGGACTCTAGAAAACCGTACCTTGAGTACATGACCTGGACTGCATCATCCATGGTACGATTCTAGTGCTCGGACACATCGCTTTGCTATGGTGTAACAGGTGCTAAGAGTTGGTGATCAACACTCTGCTAAATGAAGATTATGTCCATCTTGCCAATGAATTTTCCATCATGATGCAAGAGAAACGTGTGAAGGGTGTGAAAAGACTCACGCTCAACTATCAATAGCCAGAGAAGAAATTCCAAGGCAAAGTCCCTCTTGAAGCGTAGGCTATAGACCCACGACATCTGGGTGAAGTCATGAGTGAGTGTGAGGACATGTTAACTCAAATCTGAGAGTTACTCGACTTGGAGAGGACCGAGGTGGTCCGAGTGGACCAACTCTAGCTGACACAGTACCTGGTATGTAGATTCAGGGTAAGTGTAGCCATGCATGTTACCTGAGACGAAAAAGAGGCAATCGGTCTTGGGTGACTTCTTGGAGGAATTCGCGTCAAGACCGAGGGTTGGCTGAGTCTGAACAAGCTTGGACACAGTGACTGAGCTCACATGGCCGAGGCGACGATCAGCCAAGAAAGAATGCTCAAGGGAAAGAACACTTGTGAAAAATACATGCGTAGAAGAGAGAGAGAGAGGAAGAAGGATTGGAGGGACTGCAACGTGACACATGATACATATCCTCAAGAATGGAGGCACGAAGAACGATGGCCCGTGTGTCAAGAGTAGTCACTATGATAGAGTCAGCAAAGTGCTCAACTACAAGACCCATCCTGGTGCATGCACAAAGAGAGAGGAGGCTGAGCTCAAGAGCAGGGACAATGGGCACATTGAGAGTATAAAAGGGTTCAGATGGACCATCGAACCACACTACCTTGACTCCCTGCACAGGCAGTAACTGGCCAGACCTGTGCAAATCAAACAAGTGGATGCAACAGGACCAAGCATGAAAAAGTCACTACGATGATAGGTCATGTGATGAGTGGCACCAGAGTCAAAGTTCCAAGTATACCTTGGTTCACAACCTGTCAACAAAATAAAAAAAAATGCGCCACAAAACACTCTGCCACTACTGAACACTCAGCAAATAAATTGGGACAACAACAAACAGCATGGACCTATGATCTTCAATCCATGTGTTACCTTCAGGTGCATCATCATCACAAGGCAACTGAACTCTCCCACAACCATCATCACAGGAAATAGACATAATAGAACAAATTGTCTCAAGGTCATCTGGCTATGACATCACACTCCAATCTCCCTGAGTGCAAAGCGCCAACAACTCACAAAGCTCCACGATTGTGCGGTCCTATGGATCCATGTCTCTGGTTCTTCAAGGATAACTAGAAGGCTCGGTTTCTTTCATGGTCCTCGCACAAACCGACTGAGTGGTGCCGGGAGATGTCCACTGGGAATGTGCACCCTAGAGACCACATGTGATCCGACTTGAGTCCAACGGCTATTGGCAGCTGCATCCCTTCTCTCTCTTCTGTCCGCTGCAGCCGTTTCCATTGTCACACCACTCCTTGCCTTTTTGCGTAGCCCACCTTGCCCCTTGTGAGGGCTCGTGGCATCGTCGTCCCTCTCTTCCTCCACTCGGTCTCCCTCCTCTGCTGTGGCTTGGCTGTGTGCTTTGGGTTGGGTTGTCCTGCAACACATTCAACGTGCCTAAGGCACTCCCAGTTTTCCCACGCCCACTGGGGCAGGGGAAAATCTGCAGAATTTTTTCCTCCAGGGCCCCTTCGTCGTCACCATGCCTGGTGAAGACGAGTCTGCCATAGCCGGCCTTCAGCGCCAGCTGAACCTCACTTGCAAGGCCCAGCATGAGGCGGAAGAGGACCTCAAAGTCGCTAACGACAACTGTGCTGCCTTTGCGGATGAGGTCGCCGCCATTGTGCTCAAGCGCCTGCCTCCCGCCTCCATCTTACCGGCTGGTGCCTCCGGTGGCACCAGTGCGGGTGCTTCTTCTACCCCATCCGCCTCTAGCACTGCACCTGCTGATCGTGCTGATTCTGCTATCCCTCCACTTGCTGCCTATCACCCGCCAGCATGAAGTCTTCTCTCAACCTCCTGTCCTCTCCACTGGACTGGTCTTCTCCTCTTGGGAGACCCGTTTCAGTGCATGGGCGCAGGGGTAACGCCTCTAAGAGTACTATTTTCCCGGTGTCCCTCCTTTCACACCTCTCGCTACCAAGTCCGCCCGCGCTGTCCGCGCCCTCATTGCCGTTGCACCAGAGACCCTTGTCAACGACATCCGCACGAACGATGCCGACCCCGCTATTCAGAGTCCGGCTAACCCCGTTGGTGCCTACACCATGCTACGGCGCCGCACCACTATCACTGGTCAGGCAGCTCAGAGCACCCTCACTGTACAATTCAACACCCTTCTGATGCTAGCGGATGAGTCAGCAGATGCGTATTGGGCTCGAGGGCTCAAACTGCTTCGCGAGCTTGACAAGGCAGCATCAGGTCAGCTGTCCGCCGTGCACACTATGGTCAACTGGTTGATCCAAGATCTATCTGACCTCCTTTGCGACGTCAAGGCAGTGGAGCCGGAGCGCCTTGCTTCTGAGCCAGTCCCACACGGCTCTCCACCTGGTGTTGGTGTCCTCTAGGACTTCGTTGCTGAGAGACTTGCTGCCTGGTGGATCAATCTCCAAAACAAAGGCCTTCATCGTACTGCAGTCCCTGGCATCACTGCTACCACCACAGCTTCCTCCCCTCCCGTCTCTTCAGCTGCATCCTCCTCACCATCCTCCTCTCCCTCTTCAACCACGACCGCCTCAGCTCTTACCTCTCAGGGTCGTGGCCGCGGCCGTGGTCGCGGAAAAGGCAAGGGGCCAGCCAAAGCGGCCACACCGTCACAGGATCCTGGTGAGGTGGTGTGCTAGAAGTGTGGCTCCTCCGAGCACTCCGCACACAAGTGCCCTAAGCCCCCTGACGACCTTCGCCTCGCACGTGCCATGCATGCGCATTGGACCCGCACTGCTGGCTCCTCCTCCTCTGCTACCAGCTCTGCCGCCGGCTCCTCCTCACGATTCCATAGCCCCTTCTCTGCCCATGCCTACTCCACCGCAGGGATTGCACCCATTTCTCCATCTGTCCCATATCCTTGGGGCTGGCCACCGCCTTACGGAGTACCCGCCTACGCTGGGCCACCCTCCCAAGCCTACGCTCTTCCTCCATGGTTTCCACCTCCTGCAAACTCGCCGGCCCCGTCGCCGGCGCCTTCTGTCGCCGATGAGCACCAGTTGGAGCAATCTCTTCTCCAACGCCTGCACCTTCGCAATCAGGGAGGTGAGAGTGTGTCTTCGTTGGCCAGAGGTCTCGCTTGTGACAATGACACTACTCTTTGTGGATATCCATCCGGTCACGTCCTCGGTCTGTCTCCTGCGTTTGTACCGTGGGTCGAGCACTGGTAGTCAATCGTTCTCCCTCGTCGCCTTGCTCGTTGTCATTCGTTCCCTCCCTCAGTTGGAGTTGTTGCCACTTGTGGCGTTCTTCCCCACGTTCGTGCATCTGGAGGCATGTGGGCTCTTGACTCTGGGGCCACCCACCATATGACCTCTGTTCTCTCTGCCTTTGTCTCGTTGGGTCCTACCGGCTC
Organism: Penium margaritaceum; assembly: GCA_023375785.1. Lineage (NCBI taxonomy): Eukaryota > Viridiplantae > Streptophyta > Zygnematophyceae > Desmidiales > Peniaceae > Penium > Penium margaritaceum. Next base: position 6,821 of record SZWC01006085.1, on the reverse strand, counting down.
CGTTCGCTTTGTCAGAACTGGCTCCGGCCAGTTGCTCCCTGTGCAAGGCGTTGGGGCCGTTCGTTTTGTCGGTCCCAATGGTGCCGTGTTCTTGCCTGACATTCTTTGTGTGCCTTCCTTGGAGCTCAGTTTGCTTTCCGTGATCTCCCTTGATAATCAGGGCATGGATTTCTCTGCCAGTCAGGGTGTCAAGACTGTCACTCTTTGTTCCTCTCGTCGTGCTGTTTTGCGGGGGGTTCGCTGTGACAAGCTGCATCGTGTGCCTCTTCACTCACCCTCCGCATCTTGCGTTGGCTCTGCTCTTGCTCATGTCGCACCTTCCCTCTCCCCTGCTGATGTCCAGCTCTTGCATTACCGCCTTGGCCATGTGCACAGTGATGCCATCACTAGCAAGCTTTGTGTGTAGCCTGCTGTTGGCCGGTCACCGTCCACGTTCCCTTCCCCTTGTCCCTCTGATTTTCTTGATTGTGCCTAGGGATCAATGCATCGCTCTCCCTTCACTTTGTGTGAAACTCACTCCTCCCATCTCCTTGACCTTGTTCATGCTGACGTCATGGGGCCTCTGCCGCATGACTTTCTTGGGGGTGTTGGACGTAATGTCTTGTGTCTCACGGATGATTTTTCGTGCTTTCTCTGGATTTTTGCTCTTCGTCAAAAGAGCAATGTCTCTGAGGTCATTGCGTCTTGGCTGGTTCAAGCTGAGCTGTCGTGTCACTGTTTATTGTGCGTCTTTTGTAGTGACCCTACTGGTGAATTCCTTGGTTCCACCGCCCAATTCCTTGAGTCCCATGGAGGGAGACCTCTGCTCCTTACACATCTCAGCAAAATGGGGTCTCTGAATGTTGGAATCGAACCCTCGCAGATGGTGCCCAAACCCTCCTTTCTGAGTCCGGTCTCCCTCCTTTGTTGGCCTTTAAGGCCATGAGTTACATGACCTAGGTCTGGAATCAGGTGACGCACGGCCCGCTCTCGCGCACTGTGACCCCCTTTGAGCGCAGGTANTGAGCTGTCGTGTCACTGTTTATTGTGCGTCTTTTGTAGTGACCCTACTGGTGAATTCCTTGGTTCCACCGCCCAATTCCTTGAGTCCCATGGAGGGAGACCTCTGCTCCTTACACATCTCAGCAAAATGGGGTCTCTGAATGTTGGAATCGAACCCTCGCAGATGGTGCCCAAACCCTCCTTTCTGAGTCCGGTCTCCCTCCTTTGTTGGCCTTTAAGGCCATGAGTTACATGACCTAGGTCTGGAATCAGGTGACGCACGGCCCGCTCTCGCGCACTGTGACCCCCTTTGAGCGCAGGTATGGCACTCGTGCTGATATTCGTCCTGCTTGTGTGTGGGTAGTATTGCATCTGTCTGGTTGCTTGAGGATCTTTGCGATGGGAAGCTCTCTCCTCGTGTTTGTCTCTGTCCCTTCTTGGCTGTCGCTTCCCAGTCCAAGGCATGGCGCTTCTGGGATCAGGAGCGCCAGCGCGTCCTTAAGTCCCGTGATGCCCTGTTCTTCAAGATTGTGTTTCTCCATCACCTCAGTCGTGATTCGTCTGCTGCCTCCCTACTTTCGCTCTCTTGGTTGTGGGGGGACGTCGGTACCAAGGGGCCTACGGTCGGCTCAGTCCCCTCAGCCCCTGTGGTCCCTGCTGCGGTCTTCCATCCATAGCTGTCACCCTCGGAGCGTTTGCCAGATCCTGGCACTGCGACTTTGTCGCCCTCTGACGTGCTCCTGTCTGCATCGCCTAGCTCCCTTGGCGCTCTAGCCTCTCCCGTTGCATCTTCTCCAGCATCTGTTACACCTGCACAATCCTCCGCTGCCCCGTCCAGTCCATTGTCTTCTGTTGCACCGGTCCAGCCCAGTCACTCCAATGCTCTCCCTGGTCCTCCTCCCTTCGAACCATTTATTCAAGGCTGTCGCCTGCGTGCGCTTCCCTCCTGCTCTACCACAGGTGCGTCGTCTTTTGATGGTCCCTCTCAGTCTCAGCCGGAGCAGTCCCCAGCGTTGCCAACCGACATGGACGCCCTTGGCCTAGTCACAGGGGTTGTCCGCCTTTGCTCAGCCCTCGGCCATACCCTGCTCATGTCAGAGCACAAGCATGCTCTCAAAGTCACCGTCATTGGCATCGTTGCAGAGTGTCATGCAACTATTGCTGCCCCACCTTCGTCGCCGGACCCAACCACCGTTCAGCAGGCACGGGCTGCGCCCGACTCCAAGCAATGGGTGTCAACCGGCCTGAGGCAAACGGACTAGAAAACAGGGCCGACACAATAGCACCTGCCGTCCGCTCCTAGCAATTCAGCTAGGAGAAGATATCACCCTGAAGATCACGGTTCCACACTGAGCAGTTCCTAGGCAATCACTTGCTAGCAACTGTGTCCACTTAACACTTGGTCACTTTCGCGCGAGGTGCTAGTCAAAGACTAACTCTTGGGGCTTAGACCAACCAGTGTCTTCTTTACACTGTTCCTTAGTTGGACAACTCTATGAGGATCATCTAAGGCCAGATTGCGTAATTAGAATGAGGAATGAGCCTGGTACATATAGTCCTAGGCCTGGCTTCTAAGGTGTGTGGGTAGTGGCACTTTTGGGGTGGTCACTCCACACCACCTCACCAGTCCGCCACTTGGCGCATCCACTGACCGCCAANCCTGAGGCAAACGGACTAGAAAACAGGGCCGACACAATAGCACCTGCCGTCCGCTCCTAGCAATTCAGCTAGGAGAAGATATCACCCTGAAGATCACGGTTCCACACTGAGCAGTTCCTAGGCAATCACTTGCTAGCAACTGTGTCCACTTAACACTTGGTCACTTTCGCGCGAGGTGCTAGTCAAAGACTAACTCTTGGGGCTTAGACCAACCAGTGTCTTCTTTACACTGTTCCTTAGTTGGACAACTCTATGAGGATCATCTAAGGCCAGATTGTGTAATTAGAATGAGGAATGAGCCTGGTACATATAGTCCTAGGCCTGGCTTCTAAGGTGTGTGGGTAGTGGCACTTTTGGGATGGTCACTCCACACCACCTCACCTATCCGCCTCTTGGCGCATCCACTGACCGCCAAGTGGCGCACTCTTCTCATGCATGGAGAAATGTCTAAGAAACTTCCCCCCTGTGCAGGAAGGTCAAAAAACCTCCTGCGCACATCAAGGCTCGATCGCAGGACCTGTTCCCTAAGTCCAACATGCTATCCGTTGCACTACACTTCTGGTGTTTCGCTTGGACTTGCACCATAAACAAGGTTTGGGGGACTTACTCCAAGGGACCAGTGCATGTCCAACCTGTCTGTCAAGCCATAGCAGTGGCCATGGGGCATAGAAGAACAACAATGGGAGGTTGCAATGTAGGAAGAACTGAGGGATCTTCATGACCATGTCGTGTATGAGCTGGTGGACCTCCCACCAGGGCGTGAATCCATCAGTGTGCAATGGGTGTTTTGCAGGAAGTACGGACCCACTGGTGAGCTCGACAAGTACAAGGTACGTCTTACAGCCAAGGGATTCTCCCAAGTGCCAGGGGTCGACTTTTGACGAGATGTTTCCCCTGTCGGACGCTACACTACAGCCCGAGCACTGCTGAGTCTCGTAGCACATCATGATTGGGAGCTCAAGTAGATGGACGTCAACAACGCTTCTCTCCACGGGCAGCTAGACAAGGAGATCTACATGGTGCAACAGCTAGGATTCTCTGACGGCACCAACAGAGTCTGGCGTCTGCGAAAGGCCCTCTATGGGTCAAGCAATCACCACGGTGTTGGAACCAGGAGATCACCTCCACTCAAGAGAAAGGGGGGTACCATCATAGCATGGTGGATCCGGCCCTTTTCGTTGCTCCACGCTCTGTACCGTTTGCTGCCGTCCTCGTGTATGTTGATGACTTACTCATTGCGTCTCTGAGTCGAGAGGGAGTGTCACTTGTGAAGTCCTTACTGTAGTCTGCGTACAAAATGATGGACTTGGGACCGGCTGGTGTTTTCCTCGACATGGAGCTCAAGCGCGATTGTGATCGTTGTGTCCTACATGTTCTCCAGGCTGCATACGTCAGGAGCCTGGAGGAGCGCTTTGCCTCCTTACTGGAGTCCGTGTCCACTGTGTCAACGCCGATGATGTCCGCAGGGCAGAGGCTGTTGAAAACACTTGACATCTCAAGGCTGGGGGAACCAGTGGATGTGACCGACTACCTGCTAGTCATAGGGTCTCTGATGTACCTGGCCACTACCACAAAGGCAGACGTAGCCTTTGCCGTAAATCTCCTCGTTCAGTTCTCACAGTGTCCACGGGCACGACACATGGAAGCCGCACTGCGCGTTGTGAGGTATGCGCTCTCCACCCCCTGTGTTGGTCTTTGTTACTGGGCACAGCCGTCGCTGGTTGTTGATGGATACACTGACAGTGACTGGGCTCACAATACGGATGCACGCAGTTGTACTGGCTATGTCTTCCTTGTCAGAGGGACTGCAATTTCCTAGAAGAGTAGCAAGCAAGGATGTGTTGCACGCAGCTCCAGTCTGGCAGAGTATGTTGCTCATGGTGCAGGGACATGTGAGAGTGTGTGGTTTTGTCGCTTGCTACAACAGTTGCGCGTCCCCATTCGCTCTTTCATCTTGCACTACGAGAATCAAAGCACGAAAGCTATTCCTCAGCACGATGGCATGCACCACACTCGCACGAAGCAGATCAATGTGGACCGTCATTTTGTGAGTGAGCGCGTGGCTACAAGAGATGTGCAGATCGTGTGGGCTGACACCCGTCAGCAATGAGCCAACTTCCTTACAAAGATACTGAGCAGCCACGCCTTCAAGGCAGCTGTGCATGCTGTTGGATAGTTATGTGCTCGTGATGCTCCCGGTTGAGTGGTTGTGCCAGTGCTTTTGTACAGTGCTGTCCTTGGTCACGACGTGTGACGTCAGTTTCGTTTCTGTGAGTGTCGTCGTGCAAGTCGGCTGTGGGTCATGGGGGAGTGTTGGTTTGTGTTGAGTGCCACAAGGTGACCTCTGGCCTTGTTGCACGCTCACCTCACTGTCACAAGTGACTGATCACTCGAGAAAGAGACATTCCCTCGGCTTCTTTACCGTGATGATGACGACTTCACGTCAGACAGTTGCTTGCATTTATGCCCAATCACCCCAAATCCACACACTTGATAATGAGTGTACAAAACTGAAACATATGGTGAGGATCCTTCCAAGAAAAAAAACTAGACAGTTGACAATGTTTCCTAGAAATGTTTTGCTACAACCATGTACACTATAACCTCTGTGTACATGACTACAACAATTTCACGGAACTTTCTTGAGAACTGGATTTTCTTAAAAGGTTTTTTTAGTACAGATCCTATGATATCTGTTTCAATTCAATTAAACAATTTTTTTTCTACAAATGGACCTACCTTTGTACTTTCTTAAGTATTATGTTATGTCTGTAACATAGAGACAGACGCATATATGTCCTCGGTTCTGTTGATGCCTATCGTGGAAATCTTTGTCCAAATGGGTGACCCTGCGCTCCAGCGGCAGGTAACATGGTCAAGCATGAAGTCACCCCCTCCCCCCGTCCTCTATAGGGTTGTATCGGGGGGATGTATTGGGTACTGTATCTGGAGGGGGGTCGACTTAGTACACAAGTGTACAAATACACTTGTGTACAATTTTGAGCGCATGCGAGATACACCCCCCAATACACTCCTCCAATACACTCGAGATGACTTGGGGGAGGGGGGGGGAGTACTACCAGTGAGGGTGCGGTTTCATAGCTCGAAAAGTCCGCAAAGGTTTATGATGCGCATGAACAAGTAGTTACTTCTTGCTTTTATGAATACCGTCAAGATATCCAGATCAATACTCCATATCTACTTTCATGTCTTTACAAAAGAATACACTTGTGTATTTTTTTTTGTTGTCTATCCACTACACGTACTGATACACTCGCCAGATACACTTCGCGGTTTCCAGGGGGATGGGGACAGCTCGTTTCCCCCCCTCCCCCTAAGTCAAAGTGTATTGGGTTGTGTATCTAGAGGGGGTTTGATTTTGTACACAAGTGTACAAATACACTTGTGTACATTTTTTAGCGTATGCAAGATACACCTCCCAATACACTCACGGTATCTTGGGGGAGAGGGGGGGGGAGAGGGGGGACTAACCATCGGAAAGTACCCATAGCGAATGATATGCATAAGCCATTTGTTGTTTTTTGCTCTTCTGAATACCGTGAATATACCCAGATCGACGCTCTGCATCTACTTTCATGTACTTATAAAAGAATACACTTGTGTATTTCTTGTTGTTGTCTATCAGCTACACTTCCCAATACACTCACCAGATACACTTCACAGTGTTTCGGGGGTGGGGGGTGGGGCCAAATCGTCCCCCCCCCCTCCCCCAAAGTCAAAGTGTATTGGGGGGGTGTATTGGGTAGTGTATCTGGAGGGGGGTCGATTTTGTACACAAGTGTACAAATACACTTGCATACATTTTTTAGTGTATGCAAGATACACCCCCCAATACACTTACCTAATACACTTGCGGTGTCTGGGGGGGGGAGGAGGGACTACCCATTGGGGTGCCATTCCATCGCTCGCAAAATACCCATAGTGAATGATACGCATAAGCCAGATGTTACTTTTTGCTCTTCTGAATACCGTGAATCTACCCAGATTGATGCTCCACATCTACTGTCATGTACTTATGAAAGAATACACTTGTGTATTCTTTTATTCTTTTATTTGTTGTCTATCCGCTACACTTCCCAATACACTTGCCAGATACACTTCACGGTGTTTAGGAGGGGGGGGGGGGTGAGGCCAACTCGTCCCCCCCTCCCCCCCTCCAA
>SZWC01006084.1:95833-129734 GCA_023375785.1 Penium margaritaceum | reverse complement strand
GTGTGATAATGATATGAATCCAACACAATTGAGCAGAAGCACATTCTTCACATGTATTTTTTTCATATAAAACCCATCAACATCCACACGAACCGCTTTCAAAACCTACCCCAAATTAAACTCGCGGTTAGAGGATTTGTTTTTTGTACGGGCTCCTTTCAGACGTCGCTGGCATTCCCATTCAATGCACGGGGTGTTTCAGCCCCCCAATTCAAACCTACCCAAAACATTTTTTTTAGAAAAGTCACAAACCCATCCATAAAGAGGTTTCTGGTTCTTCTTTGATGTCTGACAACATCAAGATGTTTTCACTCAATGGCATGCGACGTCCGTTACACCGAATGGAGCGTAGATGGTGAACATGATTTAGAATTTGGGACACTTGAGGAATTTATAATTAGCGGTAAGTGTACCTCAATGACATGTCGAAATGATCAAACATGTATATACAAGTGTTGAGTCAAGAATGAAGCATAGCCGGGGTTGTTGGGTCAATTGTCGAGCGACCCTTGCGGAGTCGCGTCGTGAGTGGTCGGATTCAAGAAGGTCCACCAAGAAGTAAGGGGTCTTCGAGAATCAACGCTGAAGATGCGAGATGCATCTTTCTAAATCCAGATTTTTTGTGTTGCGTCGAGAAGCTGACCAAAAGGTTGTGACACTTCTGATCGTAGGTTCGCGGGAGTGGTAGAAGCTGTCGGAAGGTTTGGGAATATCCACTAAGGGCGGGAGCAGATGGCCAATTTGCCCTCGGCCGTCGTGGTTAATATAGCGCTCCTCCCAACACCATGGTCTGTTTGCATAATAACAAAAATGCCCACTCAAGAAGATTAGGGACTTATGTATGTCTGATGCGTAACACTTCCCCCCCTCTTGCCGCGACGTCCTCGTGCGCGTGCTGATGTGGTAGAGACGACGGTAGTAGCCATCAATGAGATGATCGACGTCACGGAGGTTGTTGTTGAATTCCCAATTGTGCACGACGTCTTAGACGTGCCACTTGACAATATATTCTATCGTCTTGCCTCTTTGTCGATGGTCGAGGATGTCCTCAATAATGTAATCCGTGTCTTCCTCCACTTGAACGGGAGGCGGAGGAGGGACATCTTTGCCAAGGAAGTTATGTTCAGGGTCCTAGTAGTGCTTCAGCCTACAGAAATGGAACACTGGATGAACTTGCATGGTGTTGGGGAGTTTGAGTCGTGCAACCACAGGGGTTTGCATGCGCTATATCTCAAATGGTCCCAACAATCAGGGTTTGAGCTTTGAAGAGCCGGATTCGCGAGCTTGATGTTCACTAAGCTGAGGAGGACTTTGTCGCCAGTGACGAAGATGTCACCATTGTGAACTCAATCACTTCCTTGCTTCATTGATGCCTGTGTCTACGCGAGGGTTTGTCGTGTTTTCTCCCATAAATTGTTGAATTCTCGGTGTTGAACGTTGACCGTGGAAATGTTGCTGCGACTTTGCAGTCAAGCTGGAGTGGCGAGGAGTTTTCCATACACCACTTCAAATGGGGATTCACTTGGTACAAAAGACACTGCCAAATTATATGTGATTTTGGCGGTCGAGAGTTTTGTGCCCAATCCGACCCATGAGGTTCACATAGTGTCCGGAGCAGTTGCTCGAGCGTCTAATTTGTCCGCGTGGTTTGACCATCAGTTTTAGGATGAAATGCTGTTGAAAGATGGATCGTGGTCCTGTAACAAGTCATCAGTTTGCGCCTAAAATGGTTGGTAAATCTAGCATCTCTGTCGCTCGTGATGGTTCTCGGTACGCCGTGTAACTGCATAATGTTGTTTAAAAACAACCATGTTGTTCCCTTGGTGGTGACGGTGGTCGTTGTCGGGATGAAGTGGGACATTTTGAAAAACCTATCGACAACCACGAGGATTGCGTCACATTCCTCGATTGTGACTGGTAATCTTGTGATGAAATCCATGGAGATGTCTGCCCATGGATCCATCAGAACAGGAAGCGGCTGTAGAAGTCTTGGGTGGCCTCATACGATGATATTTCTATCACTAACATGTGTCACAGGTTTTGTAGAAGTTGGCCACGTCGAGTTGCATCTTGTCCCACCAATAGTTTTTCAACAGCTTCATCTTGTCCTCTCCGAAGTGTCCACCTGGCCCGGTGGCGTGGCATTCTTCGAGTAGCATACGATGAAGTTTGTTGTTCGGGGGAACAACCACTTGGCAAGTGAAGCGTCATTGCTAGTAGGATGCGTTGAAACAGAATTTGGTTGCATCCTATCCGTCGTGCTGGTCGTAGTCTCATGCAAACAATCGCTCAGGGTACGGATCTCATTATAATTGTAGGGTTGCCACATCGGCTATTACATCTTGTCAGCGGCATAGTGCATCTACTGGATTGGATTTGCCTGGTCCACTCGATTTGGTAGTTGAACTCGGACTCTAGGAACTCCGTCCATTGGGTTTGACTTCGGCTAAGTTTCGACCCACTCTTCAAACATTTCAGCGCGTGATGGTCGGTGCTCACGATGCATCGGAAACACTCTAGGTAGGATCGCCACGTCTTGAACGCGTGCACGACCACTTGTATCTCCTTCTCGTGTACTGCATAGTTGAGTTCTGGTCCTCGCAGTTTTTTAGACATGTAGGCGACCGGTTGTTCGCCGTTGCCATGTCTTGTAAAAGAATAATGCCAATGGCTGGGCCTGATGCATCTGTAGCCATGACGTAGCCGACCATTGGATTGGCTAATCGTAGGTCTGGTGCCAAGGTCAGAGCATTTCGCAAAGTGGTGAATGCTTCTTGTCCGCTATCTCTCTCTACCGCCACTCGTTTTCTTCTTGAGTGTGGTCGGAAAGAGGCGCCGACACTTGGGCTTAGTCCTGTACGAATTGCCAGTAGTATTTGTAGAATCCGATAAAAACATGAAGTTCTCAAACGTCACTCAACGTTGGCCAATCAGCGACTGCTGCCACTTATTTTGGATCCATGGTGATCCTTCCGCCGTTGATGACGTAACCTAAAAACTCGATCGAACGAAGACCGAAGTCGCATTTTGAGAGTTTTCTAAAACAATTCTCTCCTTGTAAAATTTTGAGAACTTTTCGAAGATATCCATCTTGCTCCTCTGGGATGCGTTTGTACACCAGACTGTCATCGAGGTACACCACATTAAAACTGTCAATGTACGGATGAAAAATATTGCTCATCGCTGCTATAAACATCGCCAGGGCATTTGTGAGTCCAAGCGGCATAACCGTGAACTCGAGGTGCCCGTAGCAAGTTCAGAATATCGTCTTCTCAATGTCGACCGCTTCCACACGTAACTGTTGATATCCACTATGTAAGTCAATTTTGTAGAAAATTCAGGCTCCTCAGAGTTGGCCAAAATGTTTGTCGGTTCGGGGAAGAGGGTAGTGGTTCTTGATGGTAGTGTTGTTCAAAGCCCGTTAATTCACGCACATCCACATCTTGCCAGTTTTCGTTTTCACGAATAGTAGTGGTGTGGCATGTGGTAAAGCAGACGAGCAGATGAACCCCTAATTGATCATCTTGTCAAGCTGTTTTTTAAGCTCGGTCAACTCGTGATTGCTCATATGATAGGCCCCTCGGACAGTAGGTCTGCTACCCTGCTTGAGCTCGATGCGATGGTCGATGTCTCGCTGAGGAGGTAAGGTCTTCGGGAGTTCTTCGTTTGCGAACTCAGAATGAGGTGTGCGAACCCTTTGGGTACCATCACAAACTTCGTCGAGGCCGATGAGGCTGATGAGGTCGATGACGAGTCAGCTGCTGCCACTTCCGCTTCTCCCATTTGCTCAAGATGTATGAGCCACGCACAAGCTCCTCGTCATAGATTGTGCTTAGCCACGTTAAGCGACATTGGTTGCACCGGTTGTCGCCTTTTTACTTTCGTGGTTTCCTCTACTGCTTCCACCTCTATTGCTCCGTTATTGACTTCTCTTCTTCACGTGGAAGTTGTCGTTTGGCATCGTTAATCTCCACGTAGACGTCGCCGCTGTTCTAGTCGACTCACGAATTGTGCTGGTACAAGAAATCATGTCCGAGGATGATTTTGTGATCGCTCATATGACAAGACCTTTAGACCGGTACATCCCAAAGATGTCCCACTTGTAGTCGTAGTGGCTCTCGGAGTCCCCATTTTTTTAGTCTTCCATCAACGGTTTTTCTTTCAAACACCCCTGGTTCGGTCTACAAACTCAGCTTGCAAATCATGTCATTGCTTACGAAGCTGTGTGAAGCTCCTCCATCCAATAATGCCAGTACCGTTTTTCGACTTCTACATCCTCAACGTTAAAATTTTAGTAGTATCATCGGTTGGTTATCCTCGTACCCCTCATCGAACTTTGCGATCTCATAAACCCTCTACAGTGATCTAGGTCGTTCCGATGGGCGATCGTTTGGCGTAGATCGCTCCTCACGGACAAGAGTTGTACCTTTTACTCTTTCCCCTTATTGTTTCCCAACTCATTTTCCTGCTACTACCCCCCCTTTATGGCCTGCTGCTTGCTCCAACAATTGCGAGAGATGTGCATGAATTTTCCGCTGTTGTAGCAGATTTGCGTATCTCTGTGGTCGATGGCGTCCACTTCAATCGGGGTCGATGAGTCCGTTGACTGGTATTTACCATTTCACGATAATTGTGGTTATGAGGTCTTCATCCATAGGATTCCTGGTTCGGAGCATTGTAGTTGGTATTGTCGATCCTTTCTCCTATTGTAATAATCTACGACAAGTCATTCTGGATGCCAAAAAGAGCGATTGCTTGCTGGATATCTCACTTGAAGCTGTTGTAGCAAAAATAGAGTTCATTGGAGGCAATGTCTACACCGGTGATAATCTCGCAGAACCTCGATGTATACTTTGTCACATTGGACTGCAGACTTAGACGTTGGAGCTCGTACTATGCGTAAGACTTCTCGTTCAGTCGTCCAAAGCATGCGAGCATCGCGTGGGAGAATTCATTCCAGTCCATTGGTGGCGTCAGTGCATCTTACCACTGTGGGTTGATCGGCTCCAAGGGTAGAACGCGTACGGTCGATGATGTGAGACGGGCGCCATGGGCCGTTGATGATGTTTCGCCAGTCTCCTAGTGCCATTGGATGGTCTTTAGGTCAGACCACCAACTTACGGCCGCACGGTCAATTTTCTTCTCATCTTCGTTGACCCTAGCAACGGTGAAGTACACCTCCAAACTCGTGAGTCACATCTGAACTGTTGGTCCTTTCGAGTTTGCATGATTGAATGGTTATGATGAAGGAGGACGCGTTTTGGGTTCGCTGGAGAGTTGGGAAGTTCTCTCGACAACCACTGCTTCTCGCGCGCTTGCGTTGCGAAGAGCCTCCATCGCAACGTTGAGTTTTTTAGTAGGTGGTTGTTGATTCCCTCGAGTGTAGAGATTTTGTTCTCCAGTTCCTCATTGACCTTTGCCTATATTCTTGTTCCACCTGTCGTCCTTGCTGTCATCATTGTGGTTGTTGGTAGGGGCGGCTGCTTCATCGTCGTCGGGTCTGTGACTGGATTGGTCGCCGAAGACGTGGAAGTTGTCCCAGCTAATGTAAAGCCTGCCATGCCAGCATTTGCTATGGCTCCAAGGTTCGCGTGCATCGGCATGTTTTGCTCCTCCACTGTCGAAGTGGTCGCCAAAGACTCGCTGCTGGTCGTCGGTTGCGCTCACTCGCTTCACATTGTAGCCGCAAAGTCTGCAAAGTCTTGACATGCGAGATGCACTGACGGCTTGTGCAAGGTAGTCCTCCGGATGAGTAAAGTAGTCGGATGCCCCTCTAGTACCGCTCCGCTCTTACACCAAGTGCTATGCTGAACGGAGCATAGATGGTGAACAGGTAGATGTTGCTAGGCAAACACGATTTATAATTTAGGACACTTGAGCAATTTATTATTAGCGGTAAGTGTACTTCGATGACAAGTGTCAAAATGATCAAACACATATATACAAGTGTCGAGTTACGAATCAAGCATAGTCGGGGTGTTTGGGTCGATTGTCGAGCGACGTGTACAGAGTCATGTTGTGAGTGGTCGGATCCGAGAAGGTCCGCCGAGAAGTCGGGGGTCTTCTAGAATCGACAGTGAAGATGCAAGATGCATGTTTATAAGTCCAGATTTGTAGTGATGCATCGAGAATTCGACCGGAAGGTCGTGACACTTCTGATCGTAGGTTCGCGAGAGTGGTCAGAGATGTCGGAAGGTTCGAGAATATCCACTGAGGACGAGACAGTTGGCCAGTTTGGCCTCGGCCGTCGGAGTGAATATCGCAGTCCTCACGATGCGATGCATTGCTTGCGTAATAACAGAAATGCCCACTTCAGAGGATTAGGGACTCGTGTACGTCTGATACGTAATAGCGTCGACATAGTGTATTGATTGGGATCTTTAGTATTTTTTGCATGCTTGCTGGATGTAGCATTAATAAATTGTGAAAAGGTTTTGAATTTGCATATGGCATGTTCTATTACGTACCAGACGTACACGAGTCCTGAATCTTTCCGAGTGGGTATTTCTATTATTAGACAAATAACCCATCGCGTCTCGAGAACCGTGATATTCACTCTAACGGTCAAGGACAAACAGGTCAACTACCCACCCTCAGTGGATATTCTTGAACCTTTCGACAGCTTCGACCACTCTCGCAAACCTACAATAAAAAGTGTCACAACCTTTCAGTCGACTTCTCGACGCACCGAGACAAATATGGACTCACAAAGATGCATCTCGCATCTTCACGGTCGATTCTTGAAGACCCCCGACTTCTTGCTGGACCTTCTCGAATCCGACCACTCATGACATGACTCCTCACGTGTCGCTCAACAATCGACCCAACAACCCCGACTTTGCCTCGTTTGTAACTTGACAATTGTATACATATGTTTGATCACTTCGATAGTTGTCATGGAAGTGCACTTACCGCTGATTATAAATTGCGCAAGTGTCTGAAATTCTAAATCATGTTTTGCCTCGTAACTTCTACCTGTTGACCATCTATGCTCCGTTCGGCATAACACTCGGTATCATAGCGCATCGCTGTTGGAGAGGCATCTAACTACTTTACCCATCCGGAGGACTACCTTATACAAGGCGTCGGCGCATCTGGCACGTCAAGACTTCACAAACTTCGCGACTATGACGTGAGGCGAGCGAGCGCAACCGACGACCAGCAGCGGGTCTTTGACAATGACTTTGGCGATGGAGGAGGAGAATGTGCTGATGCACGTGCACCCTGAAGCGACAGCAAATGCTGGCGTGGCCGGCTTTGCTGCAGCCAGAACAACACCTACGGCTTCGGCAACCAATCCGGTCATGGACCCGACAGCGATAAATCAGCCGCACCAACCGACAGCCTCAACGACGACATCAAGGACGAGAGGTGGCACTGGACGACAGGCGCAGATCAACCAGGAACTCGTAAATAGGATATTCATACTCGAGGGAATCAACAACCACTTGCTCCACTCAACTTTGCTATGGAGGCTCTTTGCAATACAAGTGCACATGAAGCGGTGTCGTCAAGAGAAATACCCAACCCTCGAGTGAACGCAAAATTCCTCTGGCTCCACAAGAACCGTTCGATCCTGCAAAATCAAAAGGATCAACGGTTTGGATGTGGCTGACCAGATTGGAGGTGTCCTTCACTACTACTAGGATCAATGACGATCAAAAGAAATTTGACCTCATGGTCGCTCTTTTACATGGCACGGTGCTAAGTTGGTGTTCTGACCTAAAGACCATCCAACGACAGCAGGAAAGCGGCGGGGCCTCATTGGCAGTCCATGGCACCCACCTCACATCGTCAACCGTAGGTGTTCTACTCTTGGAGCAGATCAAACCACAGTGGCACGACGCGCTGACGCCACCAACCGATTGGAATCAATTTTTGCACACGATGCTCGCACACTTTAGACGAATGAATGAGAAGTTTGACGCACGGTACAAGCTCTAATGTCTACGTCAGTAGTCTAGCGTGGCACAGTACAAGTGTAGATTCCGCGAGATTATTAGCGGAGCAGACATCGCCCCCGACAAACTCTGTTTTCACTGTAACAACGACCTCAAACGAGATATCCGGCGAGAAATCGCTATCTTTGGCATCTAGAACGACTTGCCACGGATGATCGCAATAACAGATAGGATCAACAACGCCAACAACAATGCTCAGATCCAGGAATCCTACGACTGGCGACCTACTAACCACAGTTATCGTGAAAATGGAGAAAACCAGTCTACGGACTCCTCGATTCCGATGGAAGTGGACACCGTCGACGAGAAAGATACGCAAACCTACTATAACTGCGAAAACTTTGGACACATCGCTCGCAACGGTCGGAGCAAGCATCAGGCCAAAAGGGGGGGGGAGTTGTAGAAAAAATGAGTTGGGAAACAACAGAGGACAGGAGTAAAAGGTACATTTCTTGTCCATGAGGAGTGGTCTACATCGAACGATCATCTAGCTAAACGGCCTACATCACCGCAGAGGGTTTCCGAGATCACAAAATTCAACAAGGGGTACGAGGACGACCAAAAGGCAATACTGCTAAAAGTTAAGCCTCAAGGATGCAAAAGTCGTAGTACGGTGCCGACACTATTCGATGTAGGAGCTTCACACAGCTTTGTAAGAAACGACATGGTTCACAAGCTGGGTTTGCAGACCGAACCGGGAGTGTTCGTAGGAAAAACCGTTGACAATAGACTACAGACAGTAAGACTCTGAGAACCTTTACAACTACAAGCCGGGGATCAACGGGACGTAATGGTCTGGAGGTCTTATCCAATGAGCGATCGCAAAATCATCCTCAGACGAGATTTCCTGTGCCAGCACAATCCGTAGGTCGACTAGAACAGCGGTGATGTCTACGTGGAGATCGACGGCGCAAACCAACAACTTCCGTGTGTGGGACGAAAGCTGACAGAGGAAGTAGTAGGGGAAGCCGCAGAAGCCAAAAAGCAACAACTTGTGTAGCCGATATCGCTCAACATGGCCAAGCACTGTACTCGACAATGAGCTCGTGCGTGGCTCATACTTCTTGAGCTAATGGAAGAATCGGAAGTGGTAGCAGCTGACTCATCATCATCCTCACCATCCTCGTCGACATCAATGAAGTTTGGAATGGTACCCGGAGAATTCACACCACTCATTCAGGATTTTGTAAATGTCTTCCTCAAGAACTCTCGAAGACTTGACTTCCTCAATGAGACATAGACCATCGCATCGAATTGAAGCTAGGCAGCAGAACTACCATTTGAGGGGCCTATTGGATGAGCGATCATAAGCTCATAAAGTTAAAAAAGCAGCTCAACAAGATTCTCGGTCAGGGGTTCATCCGCCCATCCACGTCACCATATGCCGCACGTGTACTATTCGTAAAAAGTTAAACTGGCAAGATGCGGATGTGCGTGGATTATCAGGCGTTGAACAACGCTACCATCAAGAACCGCTGCCCTCTTCCCCGAGCCGACGATCGTTTCGACTAACTCTGAGGGGCTCAATTTTTTTAGCAAAATTGGCTCACGCAGCGGCTATAACCAGATATGTGTGGCAGCCACTGACATTGAGAAGACGGCGTTCCGTACTCGTTACGAGCACTTCAAGTTCATGGTCATGCCGTTCGGACTCAATAATTCCCCAGCAACGTTTACGGCGGCCATGAAGAACATTTTCCGTCTATACCTCGACGATTTTATCGCGGTGTACCTTGATGACATTCTGGTGTAGAGTCGCGTCCCGGAACAGCAAGATGGACATCTTAAAAAAGTTTTTGAAGTTTACAAAAAAGAGATTTTCAGAAAACTCTCGAAATGCGACTTCGGTCGTCGTTTGATCGAATTTTTAGGTCAAGTCATCAACGGTGGAAGGATCACCATGGATCCAAAAAAAGGGGGAGCAGTTGCTGATTGGCCGACGTCGTCTGATGTTTGCAGAATTAAGGTTTTTATCAGATTCTACAATTGCTACCGGCGGTTTGTATGAGACTACGCCCGAGTGTCAGCGCCTCTTTCCGACCTCACCCGAAAAGAAAACGAGTGGCAGTGGGGAGACAGTGAACAAGAAGTATTCATCACTATGTAGAACGCTCTGACCTCGGCGCCAGCTCTACGATTAGCTGATCCGACGGTTGACTACATCATGACCACGGATGCATCAAACCGAGCCATTGGCGCAATTCTTCTACAAGACCATGGCAACGACAAACTCCGGTTGCCTACATGTCTAAAAAACTGCGAGTATTGGAACTCAACTATGTAGTACACAAGGAGATGCTGGCGGTCGTGCACGCGTTCAAGATGTGGCGATGCTATCGTGTGTCGCCGATGCATCGTGCGCACCAACCACCACGGGTTCGGCTATGAAATCGAGTACCGGCCAGGCAAGATCAATCTGGCGGACGCACTCAGCCGCCGACCAGATTTTATGGCTGATGTGAGAATGCTATAGCTACAACGAGTCCCGTACCTCGAGCGACTGTTCACACGAGGCTACGACCAGCACAGCAGATATGATGAAACAAAATTCTGGTTCGTTGCACCCTACCGGCGAGGGCGGTTCACTCGCCAAGTGGTCGTTCCCTCGAACGACGAACTTCGCCGAATGCTGCTCAAGGAGTGCGAAGACACCGAAACAGGTGGACACTTTGGGGAGAACAAGACGCTGAAGACGTTGTCAAAAAACTGTTGGTGGGACAAGATGCCAAGTTCTGCAAAACGTGCGACACATGTCAGCGACAACAATCCCATCGCACGAGGTCACAAGGACTTCTATAACCGCTCCCTGCTCCAACAGAACCATGGACAGACATATCCATGGACTTCGCCACAGGATTAATAGTCACGCCCAAGGGATGTGACGTTATCCTTGTTGTCATCGACAGGTTTTCCAAAATGTCCCACTTCATCTCGACGACGACCACCATCATCGCCGAGGGAACAACACTGCAGTTTCTAAAAAACATTGTGCGGCTACACGGCGTACCAAGAACCATCATGAGCGACAGAGACGGTAGATTCACCATGCATTTTTGGCACGAACTGATGACTCGCTACGACAGCATAATTCAACTTTCAACTTCGTTTCATCCTCAAACCAACGGTCAAAGAGAGCGAATAAATCAGACGCTTGAACAACTAGTCCAAACACTATGTGAATCTCATGGGACCGATTAGGCATAAAAATCCCAACCACCATAGTCGCNCGAAATGCGACTTCGGTCGTCGTTTGATCGAATTTTTAGGTCAAGTCATCAACGGTGGAAGGATCACCATGGATCCAAAAAAAGGGGGAGCAGTTGCTGATTGGCCGACGTCGTCTGATGTTTGCAGAATTAAGGTTTTTATCAGATTCTACAATTGCTACCGGCGGTTTGTATGAGACTACGCCCGAGTGTCAGCGCCTCTTTCCGACCTCACCCGAAACAATTACAACGAGTCCCGTACCTCGAGCGACTGTTCACACGAGGCTACGACCAGCACAGCAGATATGATGAAACAAAATTCTGGTTCGTTGCACCCTACCGGCGAGGGCGGTTCACTCGCCAAGTGGTCGTTCCCTCGAACGACGAACTTCGCCGAATGCTGCTCAAGGAGTGCGAAGACACCGAAACAGGTGGACACTTTGGGGAGAACAAGACGCTGAAGATGTTGTCAAAAAACTGTTGGTGGGACAAGATGCCAAGTTCTGCAAAACGTGCGACACATGTCAGCGACAACAATCCCATCGCACGAGGTCACAAGGACTTCTATAACCGCTCCCTGCTCCAACAGAACCATGGACAGACATCTCCATGGACTTCGCCACAGGATTAATAGTCACGCCCAAGGGATGTGACGTTATCCTTGTTGTCATCGACAGGTTTTCCAAAATGTCCCACTTCATCTCGACGACGACCACCATCATCGCCGAGGGAACAACACTGCAGTTTCTAAAAAACATTGTGCGGCTACACGGCGTACCAAGAACCATCATGAGCGACAGAGACGGTAGATTCACCATGCGTTTTTGGCACGAACTGATAACTCGCTACGACAGCATAATTCAACTTTCAACTTCGTTTCATCCTCAAACCAACGGTCAAAGAGAGCGAATAAATCAGACGCTTGAACAACTAGTCCAAACACTATGTGAATCTCATGGGACCGATTAGGCATAAAAATCCCAACCACCATAGTCGCATATAATTTGACAATTTCTACCGGAACAAGAAAAAACCTAATTTGAAGCGATATATGGCAAACTTCCCACCACACCAGTTGGACTACAAAGTCGCAGCAACATTCCTGCGGTTGACGTTCAACGCCGAGCCTTCACCACCACCTAGGAGGGAACACAAAAAACCCTTGCAAAGACACAAGCAGTGATGAAGCGAGCAGCTGACCGTCATCGCAGCAACGACATCTTCACCACCAACGACAAAGTACTCATGAACTTGACAAACATCAAACTCTGAGGATTTCACTGTTCGAAGCTCAAACCCCGATGGTTGGGACCCTTTGAGATCGAGCGCATGCAAACCCCTGTGATTACGCGAATCAAACTCCCCGACACTATACACGTTCATCCGGTGTTCCATGTCAGCAGACTCAAGCACTACCGAGATCCCGAAGAGAAGTTCCCTGGCAGCGATGTCCCTCCCCTGCCTCCTGTCCAAGTGGACAAACACATGGCGGACGTCGTCGAGGACATCCTCGGCCATTGACAACGAGGCAAGATGAAAGAATATCTTCTCAAATGGCATGACTACGACATCGCGCATGACAGCTGGGAACCCTATAACAACCTCCAAGACATCGATCATATCATTGATGGCTACGACAGCCATAACTGGGCCACATCTGTACGCACGCCAGGACGTCGCAGGTAAAAGGGGGGAAGTGTTATGTACCAGATGTACGCGAATCCCTAATATTTCCGAGTGGGTATTTTTGTTAATACACAAACAGTCCATCGCGTTGTAAGAACCGCGATATTCACTCCGACGATCGAAGGCAAACTGGCCAACTGCCCCGTCCTGATTGGATATTCCCGAACCTTTTGACACTTAAACCACTCTCGCGAACCTACGATCAGAAGTGTCACGACCCTTTGGTTCACTTCTGGATGCACCAAGACGAATATGGATTTCCAAAGATGCATCTCGTATCTTCATCGTCGATTCTCGAAGACCCCCCACTTCTCGTCGGACCTTCTCAAATCCGACCACTCACGACACGACTCCACACGCGTCGCTCGACAATCGACCCAATGACTCCGACTAGGCCTCATTTGTAACTCAACACTTGTATATATATGTTCGATCATTTTGAAACTTGTCATTGAATCAAAGTACATTTACCGCGAATAACGATTTGTTCAAGTGTCCCAAATTGTAAATCGTGTTTTGCCTTGCAACTTCTACCTGTCCAACATCTACACTTCGGTGTAACGTGTTTAATGTGTGAAACATGGAAATAGTTGTAGTTATGGAGAATTCTATGGACATATGATCACTCTTATGATCCAAGATCACATGAGGCAAGAAAGAACGTTTGGCGGTCTCTTGAAAAGAAAAAGAAAAGAGAATGTCATCCTTCAACAGATGTGTCAACCTTCATGGTGACTATACAAACATGCTCTTGTCTCACACAGGTTGAAAGATCTACCTTTTTGTTAGATGGGCAATAACATTTTGTCACATTTCTTATGCAAAATTACGCCTCATTCTGAATTCGCTCAAAATTTTGTGTAGCGTAAGAGCCATTTTTAGATTAAAAATGATGTTTAATTATGATTCCCCGGTTTTGGGGGCTCAAGACTGATGTCTCCACGAGTCGCGGTCCAGAAAAAATATCGGTCTAGAGTCTCGTTCAACTCTAGTCCTGATTCGGTCCATAGGCCAGATTTAAGGTAAGGGGAGTGCTGCGATGGAAGATCCATCGTGTCATTCCTCCTACCCTCTAGTTGGCCGCTAGGGTCCTATTCTCACGTGGATGTGCCAAGTGGAACAATAGGGTTTTAGGTTTCATGTTTGCGAAAATCCCCTATGACGACTACGTTCATTTGTGCTACATTTCATCTTAGCCAAATTGGCTGAGGCGACCATTCGCTCCTCCTAAGATGACTATTCTGAGGGCCTACGTTTTGGGTTCCACACTTAGTCACAAAATAGCCCACGGCTGGTTCATTGGCATCAAAGCCAGAGCTTCTGCGAGAAAAAAAAAGAGTGTCGACCACACTCGGGCGTAAGATCTTTGAATTGACAGATAGAAGTTGACACAGCCGACGCAGATTACAATGAGAGAAAAAGAAAGTTTTGATGGACTGACTAAACGCCGCCCGATCGGTGCCGCAAGGGCTCCTCGGTTGATAAGCCAATAGCTTGTTTGACGAGTCTCGACGGGTTGATGAGCCGAAAGTTCAACGTTCCAAAAAACATGTTTCGCGAAAGGAAACGCCGCCCGACCGGCAATGAGTTCGCTCGAGAGCGAGCTCAAGTCGAAACGTCACCCGACCTGCAACGTGATGAGGAGGGGAGCGAGCCTCTCCCTCCCCACACGGCCATGGTACCAATAGCGCCCAAGGGGGTGTGTGTAGGCAAATTTCTTCCCCACCCTCCTCGTCCGTGGCCTCACCGGTGCGCAAGGGGGGGAGGGGAGATGTTACCCTTCTCCTCCCTCTCTCACTCTGGCCAACAGTCCACAAGGGAGGAGAGGGAGCATTCTCACTCCCCCTCCCTTCCCTCTCGAGAGAACTGACGGCCAAGGGGGGGAGAGGGGGCGTCTCCCCTTCTTCCCCTCCCCTCCCATGGTGCCAACGGTGCCAATGGGGGGAGAGGGGACGCCACCCCCTCCCTCTCATGGCACTGACGGTGCCAAGGGGAGGAGAGAGGACATTCCCCCTCCCATCCCCCCTCCCACGACATCGACGGCTCCAAGGAGAGGAGAGAGGACGCCCTCCCTCTCCCCCCTCTAACGGTGCTAGATGGCACCAAGGGGAGGAAAGATGACGTCCTCCCTCTCTCCCCTTCTAATGGCACCAACGGTGCCAAGGAGAGGAGACGGGACGCCCTCTCCCCCCCTTCTTCCATGGCGCTGACTGTGCCAAAGGGGGCGGATGAGGGGTAAGCCCCTTCCCCCCCCCCCTCGACACACAGACTAACGACCCAAGAGGGAGGAGAAGAGACGATCTCTCCTCCACCCCCCTCTCACATTGGCGGAGGGGTTGAAGGGGAAAAGCGGGGACGTCCTCTCGTCTCCCTCCTTCCCCTCTCACGTGGACCGACGGTCCAAGGTGGGGAGGACCGAAGGCGTTCCTCCCTTCCCGACCACCTCATGAGGGCCACCAGCCCAAGGGGAAGGCGGGGGACTACCACGTCCCCCCCTTCACACGAGACCACCTCCTAAAGAGGAAGGTTAGGAGAAAGTTGTTGAAGATTTGCCCCTTTTTGCATGCCCAAGTGCGGCGCCGGGAGGCGCCGACGAGCCGCCAAAGAGAGGAAATTCCTCGTCATTGGATCGGGCGACTCAAGGATTGCCCCTGAAAGTTGACTAGTCGTTGAATCTGGTGGCAGTTGTTTCACTGGAATTGGACAAGTAACAAGGGAGATATGAGCCTCCAAATTTGGGGTGTACGCGACGGCTCTTGGAGTTGGCCGCGGTTCAACTGGAGGTGGATAATCCACCCGACCGAGTAACAAAAGTCAATCTGGAGATTTTGCTCCGGAAGGGCTGCCGAGGTGTCCGGTGAATTATCCGCAGGATGCCAATAGTGCAGTTTGTTACTGAGGGACAGCCAAATCTCTGGCTCGGCGTCCGAAACACAGTAGTACGTTTTGTTACTCGGGGACAGTCAAACTTCCAACTGCAGGTCCGCGAACAGGTTTGGACCCACATCAATCCCCATCACCAAACTCGATGATTAACGCAGGGAAACAGACCCCAAGGCGCGAGGGACACCGCCACTATGCGTAGGGACATCTGCGCCTCCGGAAAGGAGTTTTGATGGGTCCTTGATGTGTGAGGGTGCCTCGGCGGGCAACGTGGTGCGCGCCGCCGACTGAGTGGCTGGTTCTGGGTGTTGCGCTTTGGCTGACATAGTGGGAGCTACGGTGATCCGAATCACGCAAGGTTTGGTGTGTTGGAGAGCTCATGGCCAGCCCTTCAAATGTTCAGATCATGTCCATGTTAAAAAAATCATGCAAAATCGTGTTCTTCCCTTCTCAAAAGTGACTTTCTCGCAANCCTCCAAATTTGGGGTGTACGCGACGGCTCTTGGAGTTGGCCGCGGTTCAACTGGAGGTGGATAATCCACCCGACCGAGTAACAAAAGTCAATCTGGAGATTTTGCTCCGGAAGGGCTGCCGAGGTGTCCGGTGAATTATCCGCAGGATGCCAATAGTGCAGTTTGTTACTGAGGGACAGCCAAATCTCTGGCTCGGCGTCCGAAACACAGTAGTACGTTTTGTTACTCGGGGACAGTCAAACTTCCAACTGCAGGTCCGCGAACAGGTTTGGACCCACATCAATCCCCGTCACCAAACTCGATGATTAACGCAGGGAAACAGACCCCAAGGCGCGAGGGACACCGCCACTATGCGTAGGGACATCTGCGCCTCCGGAAAGGAGTTTTGATGGGTCCTTGATGTGTGAGGGTGCCTCGGCGGGCAACGTGGTGCGCGCCGCCGACTGAGCGGCTGGTTCTGGGTGTTGCGCTTTGGCTGACATAGTGGGAGCTACGGTGATCCGAATCACGCAAGGTTTGGTGTGTTGGAGA
Organism: Penium margaritaceum; assembly: GCA_023375785.1. NCBI lineage: Eukaryota > Viridiplantae > Streptophyta > Zygnematophyceae > Desmidiales > Peniaceae > Penium > Penium margaritaceum. Next base: position 112,994 of record SZWC01006084.1, on the reverse strand, counting down.
GCTCATGACCAGCCCTTCAAATGTTCTGATCATGTCCATGTTAAAAAAATCATGCAAAATCGTGTTCTTCCCTTCTCAAAAGTGACTTTCTCGCAACTTTCTTCCACTCCTAGAAACATAGTGTGAGACGACCAGAAAGCTAACACTTAGGCTCAGAACCACCTGCACAAAACAAGTCGTGAGCACAGAAGACCAGTCAAGCCACGTTGGAAGTGCACCCCAGTTTCTGACAAAGGGTTATGGGCCCACGGCACTGACCGGTTTACAAATCGCTCACGACTTTGGCGGCGGACGGGATCATCGTCGGCGACGACATAGCTTTCAAACCTTGAGGTCCCAGAGTTGAAGACTGTGCAATGGCGCAAAAGGAGACGTAGCCCATCCAGAAGTATGCGGGCGGCCCTGACTTTGGGCTATGGAGGTGGCACTTCGAGATCCACCTCACGCATAAGGGTGAGCCGTAGATCATGTTGGGAACCGAAGTCCTTGACGATGCGACATCGACGGAAGTGCAGAAGGAGGCCTTCGAAAAGAAGAACACGGAGGCGCTCATACTGCTGGTTTCCGGGATGGATGAGTCGTAGTGGGACTACTTCCAAGGCTGCAAGCTCGCAGCCGAGGCTTGGCAAAATCTCTGCACCATCCATCAATCCAAATCGCTGGCAAACAAAATCTTCACAATAAAGCAACTCTTGATGGTGAGAATTGAGGAGGGGGATGATGTCATCTCCTCCATGCAGCAGATCGAGTCGCTTGCCTCATAATGCAATGACGTGGGGTAGAAGATCAACACACAGCTGCAAGTGATGGCCCTCCTCATGGCCCTTCTTGACAGTTAGAGCCCTCTCATCACAGTCTTGGGAGGATGGGCAGAGGACAAGCTCACCAATGGCGTGGTCGGAGAGTACATCCGCAACGAGGCACATCAACAGAGCTGTGGGAAGTCTTCCTTTTCCTCATCGACCCTCGTCACCAAAATGCGTGGTGGCAGAAACGGGGCCAAGGGAGGAGGCGGACATGGCGACGACAAGAAGGGCGCCAAGGAAGGTGTGTGCCGCAATTACGGCAAGGAGGGCCACTGTGCCCGTGAGTGCATTGAGGGGGCAAAGACCGGCGGCAAGGACGCCAAAGGCACGAGTGCGCTCCTCAATGACATTCAGAACAACTACCTCAAGAAGGCTAACCGGCGATGCCTTGACTCCGGAGCCGAGGAGCACACCCAGGTCGAGAAGGTCGGGTTCATCAACTACACCAAATCTAGCAAGTCCATGGTGGTCGCAAAGGATAAGGTCAAGCCGGCGGCTGGCCAAGGAGATGTGGATGTGGAGGTGGTGGTTGGTGGGAAGCGCGTGTAGCGCGTGATCAAGAACATGTAGCACGTACCTGGCTTGGCTGACATTCTAAGTGTCACCCGCTTGACGGACAAGGGATACGCGGTGCTCTTTAGTAGGAAGGGGGTAGTTGTTCGAAAGGACGGTGGCAGCGAGCCCGTGCTGGAGGCCAAGCGCGAGGGAGGCCTCTACATCGTGGAGACCAAGGTGATCCCTGCCGTGACAGACTCATCAGACTTGCAGGAACGTACCGTCAACCTGGCCAAAGGAGGGGGAGCTGATCTGGAGCTCTGGCACCAATGATCGGGGCATGCCTTACTCGCAGTTGTGAAGGAGATGGCGAAGCGCGAGCTGGTCCGCAGCCTCGTCATCAACAATGCGGAAGAGGCGACAGATGTAGCAAAGCACAAAAAGTGCGAGCCTTGCATTTTGGGCAAAGCACGGCGCAAACCGTTCAACGAGAACGTGAATCGCGCCTCGGACCTGCTGAAGGTCATGCACAGCGACATGTACGGACCTTTCAAGACGGCGTCAAAGAGCGGCGTGCGTTACTTTGTCACCTTCATAGATGACTACAGCAGAAAACTCTACGTGTACTTCATGAAGCGGAAAGGCGAGGTCGTGGACCGGCTGAAGGAGTATGTTGCCGCGGTGGAGAGGCAGACTGTCCGGATGGTCAAAGCGCTACGTAGAGACAACGGCAAAGAGTACGTGGGATGTAGCGGGTCGATGAAGCAACAGGGCATAAAATGGGAAAAAGCTACGCCGTATTCGCCTCAGTCAAATGGCGTGGCGGAGTGGGCGAACCAGACGCTACTGAACATGGTACGGACCATGTTGGTGGATGCGGAATTGCCGCGAAGCTTCTGGGCAAAAGCTGTGCGCACGACGAGCTACACCATCACCCTCACTATTACAGTGGTGCTGAAGGGGAGGAGCGGTTGGAAGACGCCGAAGGAGGTTTGGAGCGGGCCCAAGCCAAGTGTGGCACACCTGAAAGTTTTCGGGTGCAAGGTACACGCGGTGGTGTAGGCTTCGCAGAGGCACGACATCAAGCTGGAGCCGCGAGCAGAGTCGTATCTCTTCCTTGGCTATGAGAGCGTGCATAAGGCGTATAAGCTCTATGACATGCGCAAGGAGGAGGTAATCCGTAGCCAAGACGTCGAGTTTGATGAGAAGTAGAGCTACATCCGCAGTAACGACGTGGACGTGTTGGACTCTCCAAAGACGGGGGAGTGGCTCTAGCTCATTGACTACGAGAAGGAGCCGGCGGACGCTGAAGTTGAGGATGCGGCATCAGAGCGCGAAGGTGCACCAGTGATGGCAGCCGACGCGGAGGACTCCGATGATGATCAAGCTGATGAGGAGATCCACCGGAAGGATCCGGCGGATGAGGCACCGAGGGTGCCAAGGCACGTACTCCCTGCAAAGTGTGCATTGGGCATCGGTGGAAAATCCTCCTGATGTGCCGGTCGTTTGGGCGACATCTCGCCAGAGCGAGAGAGATCCTTGGGAAGCCGTGCGGTCGATGATTCACCGGAGTGTGCTGAGTCGGAGGGATCACAGTAGAGCGACGTTGTGTCACCAAAACTTTCGCGCCGCATCGGGAGGCAATAAAAAGCGGGAAAGCGCTTCGACGCAAGCACCGGTCGATGGATCCGCATGACGCGGTGCATGCTGGCTATATCAACGGAGCTGACTACTGTGCAAGAGGCACTTGCATGGCCCGAAGGGGATCAATGGGATGCAGCCATTAAATTAGAGCTGGTGTCCATCACGGAAAATGACACGTGGGAGATGGTTGACAGGCCGAAAGACGCCAAGGTCATCGGCTTAGAGTGGATCTTGAAAACCAAGTTCACAAAGGAAGGTGTGGTTGAAAAACAAAAGGCACTGCTGGTGGCGAAGGGATACGCACAACGTAAGGGTGAGCACTACGATGAGACGTTTGCTCCCGTCGCCAAGTTCACAAGCATCCGAGCGATCCTTGCGGTGGCAGCCACAAAGGACATGGAGCTCCACCAAATGGACGTAAAGACGGCCTTCCTCAATGGTATTATAGATAAAGAGATATACATGGAGCTGTCAGAGGAGGTGGAGGCGCCAGAGGGCAAGGTGTGCAAGCTGCGTAAGTCCTTGTACGTGCTAAAACAATCGCCCAGATGCTGGTATCAACAGACGGACAGCTTCATGGCACAACTCGGGTTCAAGCACTGTGAGGCGGATCACAGAGTGTACGTGCGGGGCAAAAAACAGCTTCATCATATTGTTGCACTCTACGTGGATGATCTGATTTTGTGCTTGACAGATCTGCCGAGCCTACAATGGCTGAAAGAGCAGCTGAGCAGCAGATTCTAGATGTCGGACATGGAGGAGCTGGAGTACTACCTCGGGGTGAGCATCACACAGAACCAGAGGGCATGCACGCTTGAGCTGGGACAGGCCAAATACGTGGCCAAGGGCTGAAGCGGTACGACACGGAGGACTGTAAACAAGTTGGCAGTCCGGTCTCCACGACCTGTGAACTGAGTGCGGCAATGGCACCGCAAAAAAAAGAAGAGCAGGAGGATATCGCAGGGGTGCCCTACCAATCGGCGGAGGGTAGCCTCATGTATGCCATGGTGGCGACTCGACCGGACCTGGCCTACGTGGTGCGCCAAGTGAGCAGGTACGTGGCCGATCCAGGGCCACTACATTGGCAGGCAACGCGGCATGCACACTTGAGGTTCGACGACAAGGGGCGGGCGGACCCTTTGCGTCTGGTCTGCTATACGAATGCAGACTACGCTGGCGATGTGGACAAGCGGAAGTCCACATCCGGCTATGTGTTCTTCCTCGCTGGTGCAGCGGTCGCGTGGTGCAGCAGAAAGCAAGAATGCGTCACCACCTCCACAGTGGAAGCAGAGTACATCGTGCTAGCCGAGGCGGTCAAGGAGGCGGTGTGGCTCCGCAGGTTGCTAGGGAGCTGTGCGTGCCGCAGCAATAGCCTACGGTGGTGCAAGAGGACAACACCAGCTCAATCTCGCTGACGAACAACCCGATGCAACACAGAAGGATGATGCACATTGATGTACGCTATCACTACGCACGTGACATGGTTGAAAAGGGGCAGGTGGTGCTGCAGCACTGCATCACGCCCAACATGCTTGCGGATTGCTTGACCAAAGCGCAACCTGTGGACCGGCACACATTGAGCGTGGCCGGACTTGGGATGACCAGCTATGGTGGACTGGATGGTGCAGTGGAAGATGAGTGAGAGCAAGCAAGAGCAGCGGGCATGGCAGGTGCAAGGAGGAGAAATTTGAAGATTTTCCCCTCTGCATGCCCAAGTGCGGTACTGGGAGGCGCCGACGAGCCGCCAGAGAGAGGAAATTCCTCGTCGTTGGATCTGGCGACTCGAGGATTGCTTGAATCCTCCGGTGGAAGGTATCTCACTGAAATCAGACAAGGAAGGAGGGAGATATGAGCTTCCAAAGTTGGGGTGTGCGCGACGGCTCTTGGAATCACTGCAGTTCGACTGAAGGTGGATAATCCACCCGACCGAGTAACAAAAGTCCATCTGGAGAGTTTTCTCCGGAAGGGCTGCCTAGGCGTCTGGTGAATTATCCGTCGGATGTCAGTAGTGTAGTTTGTTCTTGAGGGACACAGCCAAATCTCTGGCTCGGCGTCCGAAACCCAGTCGTACGTTTTGTTACTCGGGGACAGTCAAAATTCTGACTGCAGGTCCGCGAACAGGTTTTGACCCACATCAATCCTCATCACCAAACTCGATGATTAACGCATCGAAACAGACCCCAAAGGCGCGAGGGGCACCGTCACTATGTGTAGGGACATCTGCGCCTCCGGAACGGCATTTTGATGGGTCCTTGATGTGTGAGGGCACCTCGGCAGGCGACGTGGTGCACGCCGCCGACTGAGCGGCTGGTTTGGGGTGCTGCGCTTCAGCTGACGTAGCGGGAGCTACAGTGATCCAAAACGCACACGGTTTGGTGCGTTGGAGAGCTCATGAATAGCCCTACAAATGTTCAGATCATGTCCATGTTCAAAATCTAATGCACAATTGCGTTCTTCCCTTCACAAAAGTGACTGTATCGCAACTGTATTTCACTCCCAGAAACATAGCGTGAGGTGACCAGAAAGCTCACGCTCAGACTCAGAACCACCCGTACTAAAAAAGCCGTGAGCACAGAAGACCAGTCAGGCCATGTTGGAACTGCACCCTAGTTTCTGACTGAAGTTTCCTCTGTCCTCCTCCAACCGGCGGAGGAGATGGCCCCGTAGACAATGTTCAGGTCCATGAACATAACTGGACGACAAATTCATTTCAGAAGCGCAGCCGGTAGCGATAAATGTCAGACTTTGGAGGTCTCTGGTTCGAGACCTAGATTTTGTTCAAGATTTTCCTCATGAGTACCTCATATTTTGGACCCGGTTGGCTGAAGACAAATTCGAGGACATGTCCTTTGGTTGGTTTTTGTTTTGTACACCGTAAAAACCAGTTTGAAGCTCAGACTGAGCTCCAAATTTTCATCCAATGATTAAAAAGAACCTCTTGGTGCCACAAGCACTAGAGGTGAGGAAGATCTCCTTGATTAAACCTGGGGTTGACAGTGTCGGTCATGGGTTTGTCACCGTAGAGTGGTAAAAAGCTCCGATTGAGCTCTTGAATATTTCGGATTTTATGTAGCGGAAGGGCCGATTCGGCCCTCCCTCCTTGCTGAAGTGAGGGGTGGTTGCGCACCATCCCGCGCGTCAGCAAGGGCTGGCCGAAGGCCAGTACTTCGCTGGCCGCCGGCCAGCTTTCTGCCGGCCGGCTGAACGGCCAGCGGTCGGCCAAGGGACCGGCTGGCCACCAGCCGGCCAGCCGCCAGCCGCCGATCGCAGCTTCAGACCGATCGGCGGCCGAGGGGCCATGAGGGCCTTGAGGATGAGGCCTTGTAGCCTCGTGCGCTTGCCCTTGCTGGCCCTCCTCGCAAGTGAGCGAGCGAGGACGAGGGAGGGCAACGAGGGACGAGAGACGAGAGAGCCTTGGTGTGAAATTGCCAACGTGCCTCGCACGCGACGATTTCGTGCCAGAACATCAAAGACGTAAATCAAAGTTTGTTTGTGACAAAATTGGACATAAAATAACAGAATAACTCGTGCGAACATATAAGTTCGAGGTAAAAACCCCCGGTTTGGGTCCCAAAACTAGGGGTAAGGTTAAAAACTGAAATGGGCCTTCGGAGACTCAAAATATTCGAGTCTCCCTGCTCTCGGTCGTTGATGACGATTTCTCCTCGGTCCTAGAAATGGGATAAACCCCTAACGTGGACCGAAAACGCCATTCTGCGAACTCCGACGATGACTTCAGAGTAGGAGCTGGAGGTTCCGGCCCGTTACAGTGGTTCTCAGAGCTAGACGACCCCCGCGACCAAGGATTCGGCGGAAACAGCGGCTACGACATATATAAAATACCACCGACAGATAAGGCTGCACACGGATCCTATCCGCGGATCTTGAGGTGGATCCGGATCCGTGGGACGGATCCTGGACCTGGATCCGGAACCGGGGTTCCGGATCCATAGATTCGCGGATCCATGGATTCACGGATCNAAATTCCACATAGGGCACGCTCGACTCCTCCCTGAGAAGAGTCGCGTGCACCCGCAGCACGAACAACTCCTCCCAGGGAGGAGCCCAGCGCAGCACGCTTGTCTGGAGTACCCGATTTCTGACATAGTTGATGCACGCCGTTGGATCGTCTGGCTTGTCAGGCAATGGCCATTGAGGATTGGTCGCGTACATCGGACGTGGACCACCAGAACTTGGCGCCCGCAGTTCTGGTGGTCCACGTCCGACGCATGGTCATGCTTTGCTCAAGTTCAGATGTCAAGCGCGGCACGCAGGCATGACTGTTTGAATTTCAATGAGCAAGTTTCTCGGATCCGCGACAGATTTGAGCAGGACCTCTCGCAGTTTTTTCCTCTCCCCCTCCCCCCTCTCCCCCCCTCAGGATCCGGTTAGGATCCGTGAATACAAACCGGATCCAGGAACCTGGATCCGGAACCACGAATCCGGTTCCAGATCCGGTATCCTTGGGTAGTTACCACGGATCCTAGGATCCGTGTGCAGCCTTACCGACAGATGCAAGCAGTAACAGAAATGCCAGAAGGGACTACGATATCTACCCTTCACCGTTTGAAGCGCCGTGAAGTGTGTTAGGAAGCTGGAGAGGAGCTCTATTTTTTGGGGATTCTTCTCCACAGCCTCTCCTCCATCCCAATGGACTATGGGAAAATTTGTGGGACGGGATAGGGAGTACCCACCTCAAAACCACCTACTTTTCCCCTCCTCTCAAGGTTCCCTCTCCTCCTCTTCAACCAAAAATTGGAGGAGTACCTTTTCCCAATACCAAAGACTCTCATGACCTGAGAGAAAAGGAAAAATAAGAAAGGCATGACTTTGAAAATGTTTGGAGGCCGCGACATTGCCGTGGAGCACAAGGCGCCTCCAAGGGGGGCAAGGCGCACCAAGAAGACGCAAGAAGAGGCCAAGGAAGACTAGAAGACAAGAAGGCAAGAAGACAAGAAGACATAAGATTAATGAGGAGGGCATGTGAGGGGATGCAAACTTTAAGTTAGAGTTGACCCCTCGTCTCCCCCTCACCGTGTTGAGCCATGCACAAACTATTAGAGCTTCTTGATCTTGTACTTGCTTGTTTCTCTAGGTTTTCTTAGCTTTCCTAGTACTGTAAGTCACGGCTTAGAGTTTTGCCTAAAATCCACGTGCTTGTGTCAAACCCTGGCGGCCTAGAAAAATAGCCTTTTTCTACCTTGTGGTTGTGCCGACCGTGGCGGTCCAAGAAACTAGAAATCAAATTGATAATTGTCTCACCGATCGTGAGATTAAGGAGAATTCAGGAGGTAAAACCTCCTCGAAGTGGTGGGGCGATCCTCGCAACGGTATTCGCGTGCTAGTTGCACGGGTGACGAGATGGTAAGTGCTCGACCGTCCAAGACCAACAAGGGCAAGGTGGTGACGGCCTTACCACACGCCATCAACGGACTCCAAACATTCCGAGTCGCCCCCATGAGCATGGTTCCTAAACCAAAGGCAACCATACCGACGAAGGCAACCAACGCCAACCTCGGTGATACTGAGAAGCATGCGGGAAATAAAAGTGCTCGACGAGCACGTCGACGTACACGTGGATGACCTCCACGTGATGGATAACTCGCTCGAGGAAGACCACCTTGGAGTGGACCCCGATAAAGAGCATGACACTGATAAAAAGGAAGGCGACAAGGATCACGATCATTGCCATGGACTTGTGGTGAACTCGAGCAAATTGCTTGCGAAGGGCAAGATGCTCGCCGGATTGCCACAAGCTGACGACAGCAGCGAGGCTATCGAGAGCAGCAAAGGCGTCAAAAGCGAGAATGAGAATGAGCCGGACGACGTTAATGTGAAGGCAAGTTGCGATGGCCTTCGCAGGCTTGCTGAGTTTGCTACTGAGACGGCGGGTCGACTCAAGATCATCACCGATGGTGGAGGCACAGCATCACTCGGAGGAGTGATGCCGTACCTCGGCGAGACAGACCCCCCTTCATACGATGTCGCCACAATGAGGTAGGGCAGTGCCCAATCGAGTGTCTTCGCTGACAACAGCCTCCTCTAGAAGGTGAGAATTCTTGGAGGCGTGTACGCGAACTCTACTCTCTTATAGTGGATAGAGGTGTACGGACAACCCGAGGCCTTGGAGGCTATTCCCGATGCTCTCACGACATTAGAGCTGAAATTTGCATTTGTCAACCTTCTACGTGATCATGCGTAAGAAGTGTACCTAGTGTGAGGAGGCACAACACGCCTTCCACAAGATCAATGACTTCAGGCAGCTCGGTAGCTTGCTCAAAGCCTACTTGAGCGAGTTCGCCGCACTCGTGGAGGAAGCTAAAAGCTTCACCAGGGGCGATGGGACTCAAACCTTCAATTACTCGGAGTGCATGCTGCTGGAGTACTTATGTGATGGTCTTTCTAGTGAGAAGCTAAAGGATAAGACCACTACAACGGCAACTGAACAGGCTTGGACATGCTGGAGGGCGTTACGAGACTACATGAGTGAAGTGTTTTTGGCAAACCCGAAGTACTAATCGGACACACGGCCAAACGTGCATGCACACCAAGGCCGTGACATGCACATGGACACTACGGGGGCTGGAGGAGCAGCTGGGTAGTGGGACAGGGCCAAGGGCAAGCAACCTGCAAAACCTCCAGTCAAGAAGACTGGCAGGCACAAGACCCCAAACCACAAGCGCAATCACGACAATGACGAGCTGCAGGCAGCATGTGAGCGTCACAATACAGCCTTCCGCGATGGACTCTGCCACAACTGCATGCAGCCAGGCCACTTTGGGGCTTAGTGCCCTGAGGCTGGTGGTGGTGGACAAGAGGCCGCGACGTTAGTCATAGTAGCAGCATCTCATGGGGATGTTGTTGTAGGAGGCCGTGGACAGGGCCGCAGTCGTGGCAATGGACCCGGCCGTGGAAATGGACAAGGCCGCAGGTTTTTCCCATCCCTTAGTGACGTTAGTGGGGACCACTCAGGGGTAAATGTGGACCGCGAGTGTGGATTCATGTTTTCAGATGAGGATGTAAAACAATTTAAAATTTTGACGAGTTGAAACTTCTCTATTGTTTTTTCCTCCCTCATTGAACCTCGTTCCACACTTGCTGATCGGCATTGCCCACTGAATCTTGCATCACGGGACGAGATGCATGACTGAACTTGCTTAGTGGTGGCGACACCATCCATTGCGCATGAACTATCGGACATGATGATTGAAGTAAAGGCCATGAAAGCAATGAGCTCAATTACGTTTGCGGTATCCTTAGTCAACGATTTCAACCTAGTCAGATTTAAGGATTGGAGGGTGCTAGCCGAATTTTCACGTTCCTACAAGATGTGGACTCAAGTAGATGGGATCATGGGATTTGCGGTACTCATCGTACCGATTCCGTGTTTATCACAAACTCGGCTTGCCGTTGTCGAGCCTATTCACTTGGAAGAGTAGAGGTAACATGACGATGCAGTTCAAAGGACACCTAGTTGGTGCTCCTGTGAACGTAGTTGCTGACACTGGAGTAGATGATTCCTTTGTTAGCCTTGGCTTTACCCGACAGGTTGGCCTGAAGTACGAGCCATCGAATGGCACAGTTGTTGTTGGTGACAACTATACGATACTCGCGATCGGTACCTGTAAAGTGAAAATTTGTATTCAAGGGTACACACAGAGTGTCACGTTCAAGGTACTCAACCTTCTTGATCCGATTGACGTGGTGTTAGGCGATCCCTGGCTCCATAAAAACAATGCACTAATGTTCTTTGAATCAAATCGTTTGTTTCCCCGAAAAGGATAGCATCGCTTTACACTGATTCCAAGTACAAAAACTTCATTGACCTGACTCAAAGTTCATGCCAGCTTGTCTGCGATGTAGGTCAAGAGACATATTTGACGAGGTTGTTGATACTTCTTGGCCCAGCGACAGAAAGTGGAGGACAACAGGAAGGAAGAAATGCCACAAGAGGTAAAATCTCTATTAGCGGAGTTCTCTGATGTATTCTAAGACCCACCAGCTGGGTTCTCGCCAGAACGACACATGGGCCACATGATTTTGTTGCAACCAGAGGCGACTTCGCCATTCATATCCACGTATCGCCTTAGTCCAGTGGAAAGGCGAGAGGCCAAATGCCAAATCAAAGATTACCTTGTAAAGGGGTGGATTGATCCAAGTAGCTTGCCGTACGGTGCACCGATCCTTTTTGTGAAAAAAAGGATGGTGGTTTATGCATGTACGTGGACTATCGTGCGCTGAACAAGCTGACGGTNGGTTAAGCCTCCCCCCATGTTGGAGGGCCTGGAAGGGCGCTTCTACAGGCCACCATCGAAGCGCCTCTCGTCACTCCCGTTCGTGGGCATGGTGGGCGGCTCCACCATGGGTTACTCCAACGGCCGTAGCAGGGGCTCTACTGCTCCGTTTTGGGCGTGCTTGGATGCGTTGGAAAGCTCAGATCATAGGCTATAAGAATCTAATTAATCTCACCAGAACAAATAACCATTTAATGATTCTCAGCCTCTCTCAGTTTCCGCAACCTGCATTCTGCCAGAATTCTGCTCCCTTGGTGTTGTGGCGACCCAAAGCACACACCTCCCTTGGAAGTCTCTTTGCACTAAGCAGCCGTGGACACTTAGGTGGATCAGAGAACGCCAGGACACCATTNTATCGCCTTAGTCCAGTGGAAAGGCGAGAGGCCAAATGCCAAATCAAAGATTACCTTGTAAAGGGGTGGATTGATCCAAGTAGCTTGCCGTACGGTGCACCGATCCTTTTTGTGAAAAAAAGGATGGTGGTTTATGCATGTACGTGGACTATCGTGCGCTGAACAAGCTGACGGTGAAAATTTGATTCCCTTTATCGTGGATTGAGTACCTGTTTGACCAACTCCAAGGGGAAAATATTCCCATCCTTGGATTTGTGTCAAGGGTACCGTCAAATCCGCATCACGGCACATGATGTGCCCAAAACTGCGTTTCGAACACACATGGGATACTATCAATTCTGGGTGTTATGCTTCAGGCTAACTAACGTCCCGGCTGTTAAAACGTGCCCCTGCCATGGATGCCGTTTGCCTTTTTCCTGGTTCGACCACTAGAGAGTGGTAGGACTTCTGATCTGAATGCAGATTTGGATTTCCTGGATTTCGCCATGCGGTTTTGAGCTTTCAGTTTCTCGATTTGGTAGAGAATTCAGAAAGCTAGCCCCATCCGAAGTTTGGGTGGTAGGTGGGTAGAATCTGGGTTCCGTCATTGGTAATGGGATAATTCCATCACCTGTGGTCCGAGTTCGACTTCAATGAGCTCCAAAGGCACGTGGGCCATAAAAGAAGGGACGTGGGAGGTCTCATGGACCAGGTTAAGCCTCCCCCCATGTTGGAGGGCCTGGAAGGGCGCTTCTACAGGCCACCATCGAAGCGCCTCTCGTCACTCCCGTTCGTGGGCATGGTGGGCGGCTCCACCATGGGTTACTCCAACGGCCGTAGCAGGGGCTCTACTGCTCCGTTTTGGGCGTGCTTGGATGCGTTGGAAAGCTCAGATCATAGGCTATAAGAATCTGATTAATCTCACCAGAACAAATAACCATTTAATGATTCTCAGCCTCTCTCAGTTTCCGCAACCTGCATTCTGCCAGAATTCTGCTCCCTTGGTGTTGTGGCGACCCAAAGCACACACCTCCCTTGGAAGTCTCTTTGCACTAAGCAGCCGTGGACACTTAGGTGGATCAGAGAACGCCAGGACACCATTCCTGACAAAGGGTTATGGGCCCACAGCCCTAACCTTCCTACCAAGATGTTCACGACTTCCGCAACGCACGGGAGTGTCGCTCCGGACGACTTTGCCGTTGCACTTTGAGACTGTCCATCGCAGAAGTTCATCATAGCGCAGAAGCCGGAGTCCTCACCCACCCAAAAGTACATGGACGGACCTGGATTTGGGCTGTGGCGGTGGCATATTGAGATCTACCTCGCGCACAAGGGACTGTTGGAGCTTATGAAGGGCACGGAGGTTCAAGATGTGAGCGCAACGAACGAGGAGAAGACGACCTTCGCGAGGAAGAACACGGAGTTGCTAATGCTCCTCTTGTCGGTACTACATGAATTTCAGTGGGGCTACATCCACGGCTGCAACCTGGCAGCTGACGCGTGGAAGAAGCTGTGCTCCATTCACCAATCAACATCCCTAGCCAACAAGATCTTCGCAATGTAGCGATTCTTGACGGTGAGGATTGAGGAGGGTGAGGACATCATTTCCGCCATGCAGCAGATCGAGTCTCTTATCTCACAATGCAATGATGTGGGGTAGAAGATTGACACGAAGATGTAGGCAATGGCGCTCCTCGTGGATCTACATGAAAGTTGAAGCCCTCTCATCACCGTGCTGGGAGGTTGGGAGGAGCATAAACTCACCTACGGTGCAGTTGCCGAGTACATCTGCAACGAGGTGCACCGTCGGAGCGGTGGCGAAACCTCGTCATCCTCAACTACCCTGGTCACCAAAATGCAAGGTGGCAGCAGCAGCGGCAAGCGAGGCGGCAGTAAAGGCGACGGCAAGAAGGGCGCACAAAAGGGGTGCGTGCCATAATTGTGGCAAGGAGGGCCATTGGACCAAGGAGTGTCCGGAGGAGGCGCAGGCCGGCGGCAAAGGCTCCAAAGGCAAGAAGGCGCTCCTCAACGGCACAAGGAACGACGACCTAAAGGGCGCCAACAGGCGGTGCCTCCACTCAGGTGCGGAGGAGCATACCTAAGTCGAGAAGGTAGGGTTCATCAACTACACCAAGTCTGCCAAGTCCACGGTGGTCGCAAACGAAAAGGTCGAACCGGTGGCCGGCCAAGGTGATGTAGACGTGGAGGTGGTGGTTGATGGTAAAAAGGCACAGTGTGTTATCCAAAACGTGCAACATGTCCCCGGCCTGGCTGACATTTTGAGTGTGAGCCGCTTGACAGACAAGGGGTATGAATTTCTCTTCCGCAGGAGAGGTGTAGTTGTGCGGATGGACAACGGCGGTGAGGTCGTGCTCGAAGCAAAGCATGAGGGAGGTCTCTATATTGTTGAGACAAAGGTCATCCCCTTGGCAGTAGACACAGCAGATTCGCAAGCATGCGCAGTCAACCTCGCTAAAGGCGGAGGAGCAGACCTGCAGCTATGGCATCGGCGGCTAGGGCACTCGTCACCCGCGTTCGTGTACGAGATGGCAAAGTGCGACATGGTTCACGGCCTCAACATCACCGGTGCAGCAGATACAGCAGTAGATTCCGCAAAGCACAAGTGGGATCCTTGCATCGTGGGCAAGGCAAAGCACAAGCCGTTTGAAGACGGACAATGTCAGGCCGAGAACTTGCTTGAGGTCATGCACATTGATGTGTGTGAACCGATCAAGATGCCGTCCATTGGGGGCGCGCGATATTTTTTCACCTTCATCGATGATTGCAGCACAAAACTCTACGTCTACTTTCTGAAGCAGAAGAGCGAGGTGCTGGACCGGCTAAAGAAGTACGTCGCAGCAGTGGAGAGGCAGACTGGCCGCAAGGTCAGAGCACTACGTAGCGACAATGGCGGCGATTATGTGGGCTGCGGAGGGTGGCTGAAGGAGCAGGGGATTGAGTGGCAGCCGGCCACTCCGTACACGCCCCAGTCTAATGGTGTGGCGGAACTTGCGAATCAGACGCTACTCACCATGGCGCGGACGATACTCGTGGATGCTAAACTTCCATGGAGCTTGTGGGCCGAAGCCGTGAGTACGGCGTGCTACATCACCAGCCTCACCCCAACGGCAGTGCTGAAGGGAAAAGGTGGCTGGAAAATACCGCAGGAGGCTTGGAGTGGACGCAAACCAAGCGTGGCACACCTGAAGGCGTTCGGGTGCAAGGCACACGCGTTGGTACAGGCCGCACAAAGAAAAGACTCCAGACTAGACCCACGTGCAAAGGCGTACGGGTTCATCGGGTACAAGATTGCACTCAAAGCGTACCGCCTCTTCGACCCACAAGCGCAGGAAGTCATCACCAGCCGCGACGTCACGTTTGATGCGCTGCAGAGCTACTGCATCAGCAACAACAACATCGACGCAGCACAATCTCCAAAGCAGGGGGAGTGGTTCCAACTCCTTGAATGTGAGGAGGAGCCGGCGGCTGTAGAAGTCGATGCCTTGGAGGACGACGGTGCTGAAGCGCAGCAGGGTAATGCAGCAGGTGCAGGTGTCGCTGGAGCACAGGACGTAGCAGCCGACGCCAGGGAGCCCGCGGCCGAGGACAACGTTGCAGCACAGCAGCAGCAGGACCAGCAGCCGGCGTCGCCAAGGTCACCGCGTCGCAGCCGAAGGCAATGGAATGTGGTGAAGCGATATGACGCAAGTGTTAGACAAAATTGTGCCCCTTGCCATGACTGCCGTGGATCGATTCCCTGGTTCGGCCACTAGGGAGTGGTCTAACATATGATCTGATTGCAGATTTAGATTCCTTGGAATTTTCCATGCAGGATCGAGCTTTGAATTGCTTGATTTGAGTGAGTATTCAGAAAGATAGCCCCGCCCGAAGGTCGGGTGGTTGGCGGGTGGAACCTGGGTATCCGTCCGGGGTGATGGGATACTCCACCGCCGGTGCTCCGTGTTCAGCTCCAACTGGCTCCATAGACCCCAAGGCCCTAGAGGAAGCAACCAGGGACGTCCCCTGGACCAGGTCGAGCCGCCCTTTGACTTGTCAATCAAAGAAAGGCACTTCGAGCCGTCGTCGGCTCGTGTCGGAGACGACTCCCGTCGGCNGTGAGTACGGCGTGCTACATCACCAGCCTCACCCCAACGGCAGTGCTGAAGGGAAAAGGTGGCTGGAAAATACCGCAGGAGGCTTGGAGTGGACGCAAACCAAGCGTGGCACACCTGAAGGCGTTCGGGTGCAAGGCACACGCGTTGGTACAGGCCGCACAAAGAAAAGACTCCAGACTAGACCCACGTGCAAAGGCGTACGGGTTCATCGGGTACAAGAGTGCACTCAAAGCGTACCGCCTCTTCGACCCACAAGCGCAGGACGTCATCACCAGCCACGACGTCACGTTTGATGCGCTGCAGAGCTACTGCATCAGCAACAACAACATCGACGCAGCACAATCTCCAAAGCAGGGGGAGTGGTTCCAACTCCTTGAATGTGAGGAGGAGCCGGCGGCTATAGAAGTCGATGCCTTGGAGGACGACGGTGCTGAAGCGCAGCAGGGTAATGCAGCAGGTGCAGGTGTCGCTGGAGCACAGGACGTAGCAGCCGACGCCAGGGAGCCCGCGGCCGAGGACAACGTTGCAGCACAGCAGCAGCAGGACCAGCAGCCGGCGTCGCCAAGGTCACCGCATCGCAGCCGAAGGCAATGGAATGTGGTGAAGCGATATGACGCAAGTGTTAGACAAAATTGTGCCCCTTGCCATGACTGCCGTGGATCGATTCCCTGGTTCGGCCACTAGGGAGTGGTCGAACATATGATCTGATTGCAGATTTAGATTCCTTGGAATTTTGCATGCAGGATCGAGCTTTGAATTGCTTGATTTGAGTGAGTATTCAGAAAGATAGCCCCGCCCGAAGGTCGGGTGGTTGGCGGGTGGAACCTGGGTATCCGTCCGGGGTGACGGGATACTCCACCGCCGGTGGTCCGTGTTCAGCTCCAACTCGCTCCATAGACCCCAAGGCCCTAGAGGAAGCAACCAGGGACGTCCCCTGGACCAGGTCGAGCCGCCCTTTGACTTGTCAATCAAAGAAAGGCACTTCGAGCCGTCGTCGGCTCGTGTCGGAGACGACTCCCGTCGGCGGCAGCCAAAGGCGGCTCCACCAAGGGTTGCTTGGATGGGCATAGCAGGGGCTATACTGCTCCGTTTTGGGCGTGCGTGGATGCGTTGGAAAGCTGAGATCACACGCTATAAGAATCTGATGTAATCTCACTGTGAAAAACAACAATTCCCACTTCGATTGAGTGCAACTGCTTGCGACTCATTTCTGCCCATTCTGGACTGTGATCCTTGGACTCCACACTCTTCCACCTTGGTTTGCATTGGCTACTGAACCAGCGTCAGCGTGCTCCATAGAAGGCCAGGCATCTTTGAGAGTGCCTCCACACCCTCCTAGGGTCACCGCCAGGACAGATTCCTGACAAAGGGGTATGGGCCCACGTACCCGAGGAGGACCCTCGTCTTCTCTGTGCACGCTACCGCTACAAGCAATGGCAACCACGACCGAGCAAGAGAGCAGTTGTGACGTCCCC
>SZWC01006084.1:38892-65586 GCA_023375785.1 Penium margaritaceum | reverse complement strand
TCCTCTCAACTTTGAGTCTGCTTGAGAAACTCAAGACGAATCCAATGCAACTGATTTCACTTAAAACGGTCAAGTGTGGAAGGAGTTTAGGTCAGATTTGCATCAGCCATGGATCCGCACCTGTTTTATCTAAGTGTCGAGCTCTAACAGCTAAGAGCTCGAGTGGGTGAGTCTCGATGAGCGAGACTCACCCGTCAGCCAATGAGCAGGGCTCGCCGGCACAACATGCTCTATCGAGGGCAAAGCCCTCGAGTGTCACCAAATCGGGGCACATGCCCCCAGTCCACAGTTTCCACCGAAACCCCAAGCAAAGTCACGTACTAAACTAGGACTAATCTAGGTTCTCGAGGAGTGTACCATACTGCAGGTCTGAGGAAAGCCAGAGGTTTCACAAGGAACCTATCAGGGCAATGCTGTGAGAGGGAGGCAAGCACATGAGGAACGTCTGATGGTTTGCGGCGGTCCAGCGTGACTCAGAGGCTCACTGTGCGTCGCCTCCACTCTCTTGGTCAGCATGCCCTGCGCACTCATGTCCAAACCGGAGGGAAAAATATATACAGAGAGGATTAACACGCCCCCTTGGACGTGAGTGCGTTGGGGATGCAACCAAGATGCGCAAGCTGATGGTGAAGCACGGGAGATGGGAGAGCCTTGGTGAGAAAGTCAGCCAGCTGAGCATCGCCGCTGATGGGACACACTTGGACGGCACCTGCCTCGACTGCTTCTCGAACAAAGTGGTGCTCTACACTAATGTGCTTTGTGCGAGGGTGCAACATACCATCATTTTCTGCAATGCGGCGTGCTGCAGAGCTGTCGCTATGCAGAGCAATGGCGTGAGTGTGCAGGCCCAATTCTTCAAGCAGTCGTGCCAACCAAATGCATTCACATGCAGCCTCACCCAACGCCATGTACTCCGCTTCCGCCACACTCCGTGCCACACAGGACTGCTTTGCACTACGCCACGACACTACCGTTCCCCACACGCGAAACACATAACCACCACGACTGCGAGCCCCACGATCACGTGCATAGTCACTGTCACAGTACCCATCCAACATGGGACTCACAGAGGGGGCAAAGACCAAACCAAGCTCAGCTGTGTCCATCACATAGCGCAGCAACTTCAGCAATGCTTTAAGATGTGTGCTTCTTGGTTGTTGGCTGAATTGTGCCAGCACGTTGACTGCGCATGAGATGTCTGGACGTGTGGTGGAGGCGAGATATGACAAACTGCCAGTGATTTGCCTGTAGAGTGTGGGGTTACTGTCCGGGCCATAGTCGGTGGTGTTTGCATCCAGGAGGTGTGCATACACATCAGGGCTCATTGGTGAATGCTGTCGTGGAAGATGCTGTACCAAGTGTTGGAAGAGTGTCGTGAGGTGTGCAATGAACCGTCCTTGATGCAAGCTCAGTGTGCGAGCAGCCCTGTTTCTGGTGATGGTCATACCCAAGAAATTTGTTGCATCACCCAGGTCGGTCATGCTGTAGTGCGTGGTGAGTAGTTTTTTTGTTTCTGTGATGAGGGAAAGAGAGGGTTACAAGATAAGCAGGCCATCCACATACACAAGCAGGGAAACTGGGAGGCCATGATCCCAACGCAAGAAGAGAGAGGGATCGCTCACACTTTGGATGAAACCTCCCGAGGCAAGGGTGCGTCGAATTTCCTTGTTCCAACAGCGTGGTGCCTATTTGAGTCCATATAGGGCTTTGAGGAGCAGCCACACGCGATCTGTACCATCATCAAATCCCTCTGGCTGCTTGACATACAGCTCTTCCTCGAGTGGGCCATTGAGGAAGGCGTTCTTTACATCCATTTGATGTATCTCCCAATCCTCATGAGCTGCTACACCCAGCAGTGCTCGACTCGTTCCGTACTTCCCAACTGGTGCATAGGTGTCTGTGAAGTCTTGACCTGGTACTTGGTGAAAGCCTTTTGCAACCAGCCTTGCTTTGTATTTTTCAATGAGTCTAGCCAAGTTCCTTTTGAGCTTGTATACCCACTTGACATCGATAGCTTTCCGCCCGGGTGGCAGCGGGACGAGCTCAAACACCCCATGCTCCAAAAGGGCGTTTAGCTTGGCTACCATAGCCTTCTCCCACTCAGATGCATCCACGCGCCCCCTGGCCTCAGCAAGGGTTTGAGGTTCCACAGTGGTGTGTTCCACGTTCACAGGGCCGGCTGTGTGGTAAAACTGTCGATAGTTCACACGTGCTACATTGCGCGAGGAGCGATGCACCGGCTGTGGCGTTTGTGTTTTAGTGCTCTCTGTGCTTTTCTGAGACACTTGGGACTGAAGCCCGGGCGGTGTGTGAGGAGCACTGGATTTTGTGCTCCGTAGGTCAGTGGGTGTCAACAGATCTGTGGGTACCGGTGATTTTTCTCTTGTGTTCTCTTTTTGCCGCGACGGCTCTGTGTGCACAGTGGGTGTGTAAGGCATGAATACAGGCACACTCACATAGTCTGGATACTGCTCTGGAAGGGTGATGTGCGGGACATGACGCAAGGTGCGGAACTGTCGATATGGCATGTGTTCCAAGAACGAGGCATCCCTACTTTCTAGGAAGTGATGATGCATCGGGTCCCAGAAACGCCATGCTTTGGACGCATGTGAGACTCCTACAAAGACGCACCATCGACCTCGTGGACTGAGTTTATGCTCTCTTTGAGGCTGTGCAAGCCATACGCATGCCATGGTGCCCCACACTTGCGCAGGCCTCAGGTCAGCTTTTTCCTTAAAGCACCACTCCCACGGTGTGATTGACTTGGGTAGGGGCCCCTGTGGCACCCTATTCCATACCCACGTCACGTATTTCACGGCTTCTTCCCAGAAACCAAAGGACAGGCCGGACTCATTCAGCAGAGTGCGCAACACATCACCAAGAGTCCTGTGCCACCTTTCGGCCACACCATTTTGTTGTGGTGTGTAGGGAGCAGTGGTCTGATGCTCTATACCTTTGGCTTTCAGTTCAGTTGTTAAAATGCCCATGAACTCTCCTCATCTTTCTGTGCGCAGTGTCAGCAGTTTGCAGCCCAATACCGCTCAGCAAGAGGTATCCACTCAGCTATGGCACGTTGGGCATCCGCTTTCGTCTTCAGCAGGAATGCCCAACGAAAGCGACTATAGTCGTCTGTAAGTGTGAGAATGTATTGGGACACATACTGGACAGAGGACACCGGCATGGGTCCTGCCAGGTCAGCATGTATGAGTTCAAGAGGGGCCTTGCATACCTTCTCTGACCTGGGAAAGGTCTGTCTGTGAGCCTTACCTTCCTGACAGTCAAGACAGGCGTCTGTGCTGAGACCATGTGGGCAATCTGTGGGCAAGATCCCACGTGCTGTCGTGTGCTTGAGCATGTCCGTGACAAGGTCAGTGTTGATGTGTGCAAGGCGGCGGTGTATCAAATCTTTGTGCTTGTCGTCCGTTGCAGTGGTGACATGTGTCTGTGGTCTGTGTGAGTCCGTGTGGATCAGTGGGAACAGAGTGAGACGGTAGAGCATGTCCACATGCAAAGGCCCATCAGCCAACAGGATCCCAGCAGCATAAAAAAGCATGCATCATTGCTTCTGTGATAGTGTGGACATGTTTGCTTGGCGGTCTAGCTGTCCCCCAGACAAAAGGTTCACTTTTAACTTGGACACGTACAATACACCAGTCAGCCATAGGACGCCCCCAGGTGCTTGCAAGGCTACTGTACCCACGCCCTCCACCTCCAACACTTCCCCAGACCCTGTCTTCACACCCTCCATATCATGTGCAGCATACAACGACACAAACAGCTGGCGGTGCGGCGACATGTGATGCGAGGCAGCAGTGTCAAACAACCATTCGTGCATGGGGAGTGAGTGTGACGTGGTGACATGCGTATGCGCCAGTCTCTGACCTGGCGACTGTGGCATCGCCGTTGGTTCTGGCGGCTGAAGCTCCATGGGCGCTGTCCACCCAGCAGCAGGAGCTCCGACCGTGGGCTGCTGCGACGCGGCCATATTTGTGTAGATGCGCTGCGCCCACTCGGGTGCGGGAACTGGGGCGGCCGAGTTTGGCGGCACGTAGAAAGGACCCTGGTAGACAGGGAGTGGCCCCTGATAGGGCAGACAACCCGCTAGCGGCTGCACAGGAGATGGCGTGTAGGTGACTCCGCCGAAAGGCATCGGTGCCCGAGGTCCAGCGGTCATAGGTGTGGACCATGCTGGTGGCTGCGGCTGCTGTCCAAACTGCGGACGGAAAGGTGGGGCTGTGAACCGCTGCTGCGACTGCTGCTGCTGTGATGATGTCATGATGCACTGGAGGTCTGGACACGCACGCCAGAAGTGACCGGGTTTCCCGCAGTAGTTACAGGTGCGCTGTCCACCCCCACCACGACCACGCCCTCGACCCCCGCTGGGCTGGGTGCCTGTACCTCCCTGGCCCCAACCTCTTCCGCCTCTACCTCCTCCCTGGGCAGAGTTGGTAGGAACACCGGGTGAGGACTGATGCACAAAAGCGCTGGACGATGGGGTGTTGGCCTCTCGGGCCTCGCCACGGAGGATGTCCTCGTAGTGGCGCAGCTCCTCAAACACCTCCGCGAGGTCGGTGTTCTCGATGTCGGTCACCCGTAGACGCCGTAGAAGCCCTCGCCGGAACTCCCTATAGGGTTCTCCAAGGTGCAGCAGGACGGGGTCAAGCCATTCGAGCACAGAGCAGGAAGCTCTAAGCCCGAGAATACGGCGGCGGAGAACCATTGCCGCATCCCAATACTATACTATCGGTGTCCCTGGCTTTGGGTACAGATTTCTGAGTCGGTCGCGGAGGGAGATTACAAGCGCCATGCCCCGTTCCTCGTGACGCGTAGCTAGGTGCTGCCATGCCTCATGAGGACGCGGAGCCCTGCTGCGAGGGTCCGCTGGGTCCTCCCCTTTGCCTCCAAAACGGAAGTGACGGATGGCATAAGACTGGTCGTCGGGCAGCGCCCGGACTAGGGCGTTGAAGGCCCGCCGTAGGACGCGGTCCTCAGTTGTATCCCTTGGGGGAAAGAGGTATAGCTCCTCTAACCCGTGCTCTACCGTCCATGCAAGGAAGACGTCCTTCCACGCCAGGAAGTCACGCGAGCCTAGGACGGGCGGCGTAAGGTCCCTTTGAGCCATCACCCTACTCAGATACTCCCACGGTACTGTCACTGCGCCGGCTCCTCCACTAGCCCCGACGCCGGTGCCTACGCCGGCTCCATCGGATGCACCACCGCTTCCCCTTCCTTCGCCTTGCCCGCCCGGCACTGAATCTACTTGGCTCATGATTCCTTGGGCGCTCACACGTCCTAGGACAGCGCCGTGAGCCCTAGCCCTACTCGTTGCCGACCGACAAAATTTCGGCAGCAATTCGTCGGGCCCACTTTGGGCCCAGTTTTCAGTCGCGAGCCGTACGCTCGTGGGACTCGCCTGTTCTTGGTCTAGGGAGCCCTCTCAGGCCACCTGCAACCTGCGCGGGCCGATCTGTGGGCCTAGGGACCCGCCTCCGCCTCTAGGTGGCGGATTGGCGCTTGGGCGCTCCCTCCCACTCCTTTCTCGCCCTTGGGAGCTGCCCCCTGCCTTCCGCCGCCTCTGTTGTCCTAGGGGAGGGCCTTCGACGGCCCTTAGCAGCTTCCGCGGCCCGGTTTTGCGGCGGCCGCGCAGAGCTGGATCCGCGCGAGCCCCGGCCGCCTCCTTTTTCCCTCGGCGCTGCCTCTATTCGTCGCTATCACGCCTAGGAAGTGGCTCTGATACCATGAGAAACTCAAGATGAATCCAATGCAACTGATTTCACTTAAAACGGTCAAGTGTGGAAGGAGTTTAGGTCAGATTTGCGTCAGCCATGGATCTGCACCTGTTTTATCTAAGTGTCAAGCTCTAACAGCTAAGAGCTCGAGTGGGTGAGTCTCGATGAGCGAGACTCACCCGTCGGCCGACGAGCAGGGCTCGCCGGCACAACATGCTCGAGCGAGGGCAAAGCCCTCGAGTGTCACCAAATCGGGGCACATGCCCCCAGTCCACAGTTTCCACCGAAACCCCAAGCAAAGTCACGCACTAAACTAGGACTAATCTAGGTTCTCGAGGAGTGTACCATACTGCAGGTCTGAGGACAGCCAGAGGTTTCACAAGGAACCTATCAGGGCAATGCTGTGAGAGGGAGGCAAGCACATGAGGAACGTCTGATGGTTTGCGGCGGTCCAGCGTGACTCAGAGGCTCACTGTGCGTCGCCTCCACTCTCTTGGTCAGCATGCCCTGCGCACTCATGTCCACACCGGAGAGAAAAATATATACAGAGAGGATTAACACTGCTGATGTGGCAGGGGACTGGAGCAAACGGAAGATATTGCCCTTTCTAAAGATGGATCCTGTGATCACGAATCATTGCGAAGGAAGTGGAATGATCGGAGCCGTTGCTGAATCGAGAAGTGTGACAATCCGGTCTTCTCGAGACAAACGCCCGAGAAAGATCAACGGCCATGGGAAGCTACCGCAGATCCGGGAAATCTCGTCCGTGGATCACACCGAGGGCGCTGGGCATTCGCCAGCCTCGGTCTGCCGATGATCGGAGATTATCGAGCGGCGTCCGGGTGATGCTGTGACTGAGAACTTGAAGACACAGGATACCGGACTACGTAAACACTTGTACTTTTCTGCTTTTAGCTAGTACAGACAGTTAAGCAGTCGTAGGTTTGTATTTGTCATTAATTCGTCTGTGTGAGATCATTTTGAACAAGCTTGGTACTGTTGAAAAGCTTGTGAGACGAGTCGTGTAACTGTGCCTTCAGCCCATACTCTTGAATCGCACAGCCAATGACATTATTGAGGCAAGAGTGCCTGTGAGTATGAGTGGTGACACGTTTCTGAGAGATCATCACCAACAATTCAGCAAAGTATCAAAGTGTAGATCAATCAGAAGACTGCATCTGAAGATTCCTAACGATTCTATTATGTAAAATTTCAACAGAACTTCTTGCCCACTACAGCCGAAGATTCTGCGGATGGATGCTTAGCCAATGAGACAAGGTTCATTATGGTCTATGGGTGCTTTGGGATGGATGCAGGAGGTGCATTTGCAGGCAAGGGCACTTCGGACGGTCGTGACCCTCGCTGGTGGTGCTGCCAACAATAGTCACGCTTGGAGCACTCAAACGGCCATAACTCAATTGTGTCTCTACAGACTGAGGTACTTTTTGATGCGTTGAAAAGCACGTGACGCTTACTACATGATGCATGTATTATTTTTGAATGCACATGAGTAGAGGGCATCGGAGTGCCGAGGGACTCTCGGCTTGCTCATGAGGACTTATGCATAAGGAAGCCTAAGTACTTTGTTCACTACCTTATACGGATCTGTCAAGTCTAAGGATTCATTCCATGCCCAGATATCCTTGTATTCCAAGAATTCCTCCACACACGTCCATTCAATCCTACAAGTCTTTTGCGGCGCACCTGGGTACAAACACCGCGAAGAGAGTTGCACGGCGAGAACTTCGATCACTAGTAGCGCTCTTGCTGCTAAAAGAGGGTGGCATCTCAAAGGTTGGACCAGACACCAAGGGGTCGATGGTTGGAGGTTTATCCCAAGGGCTCGACGAGTGACCATCTCGTCGGGCACCTCTCGGTTCACATTTGGTATCAGAGCGTGTGGACGTTTTCTCAGCTTTACGTTGGCTGATGGGAGGCAGAAGAGCTGCCACCACTACATTTGGCCGTAATTTTCTGTGATTTCACCACAGAAATCATGGCAGCAGTGGCAAACGACTTGGCCTTACACATGGAGAATATCCGACATGTACTTGACGAGTTGCATCAAGAGAATCAGCAGCGGCGTGCCGAGGATGAGGCGAGGTACGTCGACTAAGGGAGCAGTGCCTTGGAGGTGTCAAATTTGCATCCGCACCTGCCTTTTGTTGGCCCAAGCCGAAGGAGCTAGAGTTCTAAACCGGCAAGGGCAGTGCCAAGAGGGGCTCTTCACAGTGAACCGGTCCTTCATGGTGGTGGGCGTTCCCGTGGGGGAGGATGTCGCAAGAGTGGAGTACACACCTATGTTTCTCCAAGGAATGACACTACAGTGTTGGTCAGCATTGTATTTGTGGAACACCACTGGGTTGCCGGACGGGTTGAGTGTCAGACAATGGCTTCAGTCATTGCTGGGTCTATCATTGGGACAAGAAGTGCAGCTCAGTGTGCAGGCATGAAAAGAGAAGCTGGAGATGTGGGAGCAGCTCGAGAAAATGCTTCAGGCATGTTTTGACCTCCTCAATGACAACCGAGTCGCACGTGACATTATCAGACACGTCAAGGATGGCGGATTGGTCTAGCAAGACACCAGACACTTCATGGCTTTGGAGGTACAGATCGACAACCTCTTAGACGTGGAGATGTACGACCGCTACAATGATGGTCTGAAGCTCCGCGTCCAACATGAACTCGCAATGCTCCGGTTGCGGACCTTTGTGGAGTTGGTCTCGTCAGCAAAGCGCATTGACGTGATAAAATTCAATGCGTACCACAAAACCTATGCAATACAACAAGGGGCGGAGCAGCCGGGTCAAACTGTATCCATGGAGGTGGATTCAATCCTAGCCTAGCAGCGGGGCATAGATGAACAGCAAGGGAAGAGAGGTAAGTGCTAGGCTAGTGGTGAGGAAGATCATCAAAAGTGGGACTGCCCCAAGCGCAAGGCACAACAGGGAAAAGGGGAACAACAATGAGGAGGGGACAACCTATTGCTGCAAGTCTTTCATTTGCAAGGGACGGGACCAGCCTTGAAAGGATTCTGCCGATTAAGGAGCTACCTCAAGTGTTGTTGCGGAATGAAGGTCCGAACCGGAAGTTTCTAGGAATAATCATGGAGCTGGTTCTTGAGATTCCAAATGGAAGTTTCACGGGTCAAAGGAAGCAACGCTTTCTGCTGGATGACGGCGCGGGCCATAGCTTCCTTATTGACAGGTAAGCAATGATGTGGGAGCTTGTACGATAGCCGGGGACGTCCGCTAAAGCGCAAAAGGTGTCCAAAGGTGGAACGCGACAGGCCTCTCGTCAAGCACAAGGTCCACATGGGTGAGTTGCTGGATGACATGGAATTCCAAACTTGCCAATGGATGATTGCATCTGGTTGATTGACCAAGATTTGTTGCACTCCTAGATTTTGGAGGTAGATTGGAGGTGTAACCGGGTGGTCGTGAAGGCGGACACAGGCAAGATTTTTGTCGACTCCAACTTTCCTCTGCTATAGTAAGTATTGTGGCTTTTGGGTCACTTGCCATTGGATTCTTGCATCTGAGCATTGTAGTTGGCATTGATGTGATTGGCTACTGCGATCATTCGTGGAAGGTCGTCCGGATGCCAAAAACTACAATTGATGCCACATCCTTCAAAGATGAGTGCAATCTTTGAAAGAAAAAATAAGTGTGCTCAGTAACCATATCTTAGGGCCTTGGTGCCTCCCCATCCTAAGATAAACCTAGTATGCGAGTTGCATGGGTTTAGTGGAGCTTGGTTGAGTTAAGCCAACCAACCCACAGGTTGCAACCACGTTTTCATGATCACCTACGGGTGGTCATGAACATGTGGTTGCAACCTAGGAGGATTGATGTCTTGATACTCGGTTGTACATACTAATAATGTTGCAGGGAGGTATCACCTTGGCAACATCCCCTCGGAAGAGATCACGTTCGAATGACACGTGAAGTGTTGTGTGGACCTGGACAATTTTTATGGGGACACCCGATTAATTGGTTGTAGGGACGCTCCTTGCAAAGGGGGAGGAGGTGTCACCACAACAGTTTGCTGAACACGTACCACACAAAATGTGGGAAATTTCATTCTACGTACTCTCTTCCAAACTGGCAAGACATTGTTGACAATGTACGTCCCAAAAGGCATTGGCCATGCCACCAATACACACATGTGATGAGTCTTTGGTGAACATCCATCAACACTTGTGAAGAACCTACAAGGATTGTACGTGTCTCATCTTGGTAAAAGCCAAGGGATCACGTGATCAACTTTGGATGTTGTACGAAAATGACCTTAATCACAATGACCACAAGTGTGTGATTGATTGTGTGTGAACGTGACACAACCGTGTTGCGGATGACAAGAGTTCACACGTGTGATCTTGTTTGCGCTTCTTGTTGCATGGTTTGCATCATGAAGTACGCGATGATCAAACCTCAATTTGCAAAGACGTACCCGGACGGTTCGAAGGAAAGGGGGAGGAATGTAGCATACGAGCCATTCTTAGGATTCAAAATGGCGTTTAAATTTGATTCCCGGATTTCCGAGGCTCGAGAATGGTGTCTCAACGAACCACGGTCTGAACAAAATATCGGTCTAGAGTCTAGTTTGACTCTAGTCCAAATTCGGTCCATAGGCCGGATTTAAGGCAAGAGGAGTGCTGCGATGGAAGATCCATCATATCACTCCTCCTCCTCTATAGTTGGCCGCTAGGTTCCTATTCCCACATGGATGTGCCAAGTGAAAGAAAAGGAATTTAGATTGCATGTTTACAAAAATGCCGAATGACAACTACGTCCATTTGTGGTGCGGTTCGTCTCAGTGAAAATGGTTGAGGCGACCATTTGCTCCTCATCCTGAGATGACTATTCTGAGGGCCTAAGTTTTGGGTTCCACACTTAATTGAAAAACAGCCCACGGCTGTTACATTTTGTTAATTCATAGAACCAATGACACGTGAGCATTGTCCGTCTTGACAATTCTCCTTGCCCTATCTATCCGTTACGTCGGGCCAAACGTAGGTGGTTTACAGGGATGCGTTGTGGAGCACAACACAATTCGAGCAATAGGGGGAAATGGATCATTCTTATAAATCGGTATGTGTACTTCGATGAATGGTGTCCAACAAGTCCAACACATGTATAAAATGATAAGAATTAAAATGAGGCATGTGTTGGGTCTTCTGCGTTGGAGGTGAGTAACATGTGCGAGGTTCCGTCGTGAGTGGCTGCTTCGCGAAGCACCGGAAAGAATTCAAGGGGGCTTTGAGAATACCAAGGCACAAACAGCATGCACAACTACCTTGAAATTCCCACTATTGAGCGCCTTTGTGAGGAAGTCAGCACGCTACTGATGGGTGTCAACTCCAATCAGGCGCACATCACCACACGCAATATGTTCACGAAGAAAGTGATGTTCAATACTGATGTGATTTGTGCGAGTGTGATGCATGCCATCGTGCTCAACAATGTGGCAAGTGGTTTCATTGTCCCAGCAAAGAGTAATGTAGCAAATGGGCTGGCACAGATACTACATGGGACGAAACAACAAATGCTCTCACAGACACCTGCACCAAGAGCGACATACTCATCCTCAGTCATGATACGCACAACACAACCGTGCTTTGTACTCTTCCAGGAAACCGCAGTGCCACTGATGAGGAAGATATGACCGGACCGGCTATGCACGTCACGATCTTGGACCCAATCATTGTCTGTGTATCCATCAATGACGATAGAGGGATGTACGCAAAAGCACGAGCCGAGATGGGGTGTGGACACGACATAGTAGACGACACCGAACGCCACCTCGAGATGGAGGCGACGTGGGCATTGGGAGAACTGGGACAAGAAGTTGACCGCAAATGCAGCATCAGCATATGTGGTAGTGCCAAGAAACATCTGAGACCAGATGACCTGGAGGTAGGCTGTAATGTTTATCAGCTCCCTTAATCTCGTAGGGTCAGCGGTCTTCAGAATTCACTTCCCAGTAGGCGTCCTGGGTGTAGATGCATGGGTAACACGAGCCAAGAGGTCGGGGAACCGCTCCCTTAGAGTACAGACATACCAAGCCTGATGCACGGTGAGCATGCAACGCTAACGGTCGCTCTCAATATCCATGCCCAACAAGACACGGATAGGGCCGAGATCTTTCATCTTGTACCCAGAATGGAGGAGGTCCTTCACAGTCTAGACAGCTTGTGGACCAGGCAAGACAATGACGAGATTTTACACATAGACCAGAACGGCAACAAACGGTGCAGGGTCACTGACAAAGAGAGCAGAGTCAACTGGACTGTGACGATAGCCACTGTACTCAAGGTGGTATAAGTCTCCAGGTTCCAGTAGCGCAGGGACTACTTTAACATGTACAATGCCTTGCAAAGGCACCAGATGTGGCAAGACACATAGACCAGAACGGCAACAAACGGTGCAGGGTCACTGACAAAGAGAGCAGAGTCAAATGGACTGTGACGATAGCCACTGTACTCAAGGTGGTATAAGTCTCCAAGTTCCAGTAGCACAGGGACTACTTTAACATGTACAATGCCTTGCAAAGGCACCAGATGCGGCAAGTATCGTCGTCAAAGCTATGCGACTGAGCAAGGTAGATCTCCTCATTGACGTGTTCGTGCAAGAATGCATTGTTAACGTCCCTTTGGTACAGTTCCCAGTCATGCTTGGCTACCTGGCTTAGTAGTGCCTTGGTAGGGGTGTACTTCCCCACAAGGGCAAACATGACATCGTAGTTGACGCCAGGCACTTGAGAAAAGCACTTGGCAGTGAGTCGAGCTTTGTAGCGCTCAACCATGCTGTTGGGTTTATGCTTGCATTTGAACACCTGATATGCGGCAATGGCTTTCTGACCAGGTGGGAGGTCCACCAAGTCATAAATGCCATGCTCTGTGATGGCATCAAGCTCCTCATGCATAGCCTGCTCCCAGAGAGACGCACCTGGGATGGATCGGGCCTAGCGGACGGTGTCCGGATCAAGCGAGAGACTAACATTGCCATGAGAAGTGAGTGTGGTGGTGACAAAGAAGTGAGACACAACAGGACAAGACCCAGTGACGAGGACAGCACTTAAGAACTCGTTCGTAATCATGGAATAGCCGATAGCCGAGTTGGGGTGGACGACAGTTGGTTCCATGGAACTCGCCACCACAATTGGAACGAACCACCTACAGCTTGCTCCAGTAGGCATGCTCTACCTGGACATGCCAGGACTCGATTGTAGGACCGACATCAATCCTGAGACGGAGGGGAAAGATCTAACGGAAGCGGGAAGAGTCGTCAGTCAGACAGAGGACATACCAACCACTACCGAGGAACTCAACAGGGAACGGTCCCATGAAATCACCATGGATAATAGAAAGAGGCTCATGGGTGCAAGACGCAGACACAGGGAAACAGGAGAGATGCATTTTTCCTTGCACACACTTCATGCAGTCAGTGGTGCACGGAGAGGAGAAAGTGGCAGCATCCAGACCAGTGGTAGGTTGGTGGTGTAGTAGGTTGTGAATCGCAACAATATTCACATGAGAGAGGCGATGATGAAGCAAGCGCGTATGCGCGTAAACACGTAAGAGAGACATGGGCGTGAGCAGCGGCAGCGACGGATGCGTTAGGTGCGAACAGAGGCACACGATATAGTTTGTCACAGTGAAGGCCGCGGAGCATAATATACCCAGACGATTGCAAAAAAATAGTACCAATGCCACGAGATGCGGTAAAGTCCATACCCTGATGGCCAAGGCTGGTAGCTGAGAGCAGGCTCACCTCAAGACCACAGACATACAGTACATCGAGCAGGAAGACGCCACTAGAGGGATTAACAAACCGTACGATACCAACACCCTGGACATGCAGCATCTGTCCTGAAACAATACAAATGAAATGGACATCCCTGACAGGCCCTAACGACATGAACGCGGCACTCAACGACGTCATGTGGTGAGTGGCTCCACAATCAAGAATCTAGAAACCATGAGAAACAAGAAAAAGGGATGAGATATGACATGCAGCGACACGACTTGAAGCGGATGCAGACGGCGGTGCACGACTCAGACAATGGGTCAAAAGACGGGGACATGTAGCATGCTGCCACTCCTCAATGCACGCATCTCCCACGCTCGGACCACCCATTGACGTTCCCCGAAGGAATCCATCCGACTCACAATGGTACCCCTGGGAGTCGACTCCCAAAATCACATCACAGGAAACGTCCAGTGGTTGTGACTGAGAGGTTGCTGACAGAGAGGCTGAGGATGGCTAGCGGGGAGGAGTCCGATACGAATGGCGGGTGAAGCGGACGTGGCCAGCCACTGTGGCAGCGTGTAGTAGGTGGACGAAGGTCCATAAATAAGAGTGTGGCGGGGCCCAGTGCCACCCACGCGGCGGCACCACTTTCGTAGCCATGCCGAGGCTTGGACACAGGAAGATGAGGGAATGGTCTTCCATGGTGCGGGACAAACCCATGTACCGGGGTCTCGACCGTGAGGAGAGGAACGAGTCTCCCTCAATATTTGGGACAAGTCCCCAGGTATTGGGGTCTCCTCTAGAGAATGGAAGAGATGGTGAAAAAGCAAACTTGGAATTTAAAATGAGCTCTGAGAGAATCTTAAAAGGTGGTCTCCAAGACATTGGGAAAAATCACCATATGTCCGGGTCTCGATTGAGATTTGTGCAAGGAGGAAAGAAAACAAGGAAAAATCCAAGAATGAAGAGAAAGGAAAGAAAATGAATAAAGTTAAAGAAGAGAGAAAAAAGGACTTTAGTGGACGGGGTCACTGAGAGGGGCTATCGACGAGGTGGACCCGGGTGCACCCTGGCCCTTTTGTTTTTCCTTGTTTTCTTCGGCGAAGCTCCTCCCGCCGGCGGCACCAATCCTGCTGGCGAGTGCCTTTTTTGTCAGCCGGCATGCTT
Organism: Penium margaritaceum; assembly: GCA_023375785.1. Lineage (NCBI taxonomy): Eukaryota > Viridiplantae > Streptophyta > Zygnematophyceae > Desmidiales > Peniaceae > Penium > Penium margaritaceum. Next base: position 50,936 of record SZWC01006084.1, on the reverse strand, counting down.
TGCCGGCTGACGTGCTTGCCAATCAACAAGCTTGTCGATCGACGAGCTTGTAGTTGGGAAGATGCCAATCAGCTTCTCGACAACAAGTAGCAAGCAGAAGGTTGTTGCTGTCTCTGCTGCACATGGCTGTCGGATACCGCCACTGTTGCGCGTGGCCAGTGTGATGCTGGTGATGTCGCTATGGTTGCTACCACTTTTGCTTAATTTACAGTTGCTGCTGCTAACTAGGCTACAGCAGCTACTGCCACGTAGCTGCTACAATTGATTCTACGGCTATTCCAATAGTTTCTTCTGAATAGGCTGCTGCTGTTGTTGTTAAGGCTGCTGCCGTGGCTACTGTAGCTGCTGCTACGGTTGCTGCTGCAGCTGCTGCTGTCGCCGAGGCTGTGGCTACTGCTGCTGTGCCAGCTTAAGATGTTGTCGCTGTGGTTGCTACTACTTCTGCCGTGAGTGGCTGTCCAATGCCACCGTAGCCGCTGTTTCGTGAGAACGGTGTGGTGTAGATTCAGTCACTCCTGTTGTTGCAACCACGACGGTTGGCTTGGCTGCTACTGCTACTGTTGCGTAGGTACTATAGCTAGTGCTGTGCCTACTCCTGCACCTACTGCTATGACTGCTCTTGTAGCTACTCCTACGGCTGCTGCTATTACCGAGGCTGCAAGTGCTGCTGCAGTGGTGGCCTAAGATGATGTCATTTGTGCTGTACGTTGTCGCTGAGATGGCCGTCGCGATGAAGGAAACTGTCAGCAGCGTTCTACCTCCGACACTGCCGAAGGCCTGCATGATGTGAGCCCTTAGCTCAGGACCTCCACGTTGCTAGGACCTGTATGCCTTACCTAGTCTAAAGTTCTCTGCTGCTGTTGTTGCATGTTGTATGGTGGAGTGCGAGGATGGTCGTCTCTCAATGGCTTTGATACCATGAGGAAATGCGATAACCCTCTTAGCTGCTATGTGTGTCAGAAAGGACACTGTGTGTGTTACAATGGGATAGAAGACACTAAGTTTGGTTGAGAGGTGTCAAAGATATGATCTAAAATATAAGTGTTAGTTGAACAATGAGTGAGAGAGAGGGATATCCCCTCCACCCTGGGTCAGGCTAGTGTACGTGGAAACTGCATAACGGCTGACCTATGACAAAGTCCAGGAAACTATCTATGAGCTAACAAAGAGGAACCGGATAGATCCTGACAATAGTATAGGGCACACGGGTGGCCGACTGACAAACCAATAGAAGCAGTGGAAGCAACAAAATGAGCTATACAGAATTAAGCTGAAAAAGAGCAAAAGTGATGGTGCCGAAAATTGGCCCTCGTGAAGTCGCCACCAAGAAAATTCCAATGTGCACGCAAGGATGTGGAAGAAGAGGAAGAGACCACCAAGGTAGCCGACGACCACTGTAGCCTAGCTGCATATAAATGGCGTCAAGTCCAGAGGTCACCAAGCACAACCGGACATGATACTGTTGGCACCAATCTTGTCTTCGCCCGAGACGCCGGTGGTGCATGGCCCATCATATGTGTGCCTTGAGCTTCACTTCAGTTCAGTCATCCGTAGTGATAGTGTGTGTGAGAGTAGGGTCAAGAGATTAAGTGCCTGCCTTAAAGACATAACCAACACTCCCCCACGACCCACACTCGAACACCTGTCTTAAAGACATAACCAACACTCTCCCATGATCCACACTCAAACACTCCACACACGCATGATAACAAGATCATTACACAATCATGTCATTAAAACCATGAGTCACGAGATGTATGTACATCAATCTGGGGTATCAGCAAGAGCACGTAGCAGACCAATAGCGTGTATAGCCACTTTGAACATGCCACTGTTAGGAGCTTTGGTGAGAAATATTGCATGCTGGTATCGAGTGTCGACCCGGATAACCTCAACCTCTCTGGCAGCATTGTGCTCGCGCACAAAGTGATACCCAATGTTGATGTGCTTAGTACGAAAGTGATGCATGCCACTGTGCTCAGCAATTGCCTTGGTGCTCTGGCTGTCGCAGTGTAAGGTGATACACGGATGGGCACACATAGCTGTTGCAACAGGCGGGACAACCATACATTCTCACACGCACCTACACCGAGAGCTGTGTACTCTGCCTCATGAGAGCTCCGAGCAACATATCCATACTTCCCAGTCTACCAAGAGATAAGATTCTTATCAACAAGAAAGGTGTAACCGGTGTGACTATGGGCATCTGTGTCATAGGCCCAATCACTGTCTGTTTATCCCTAAATGACCATACAAAGATGTGCTTTATAGAACAGTCCTACATGCGTGGTGGATAGCGCGTTACAGACAACACGTAGCACGGCCTCAAGATGTCTCTGGCGAGGCTACTGGAAGAACTGGGCAAAGAAGTTGACCGAGAAGGTCACATACGTGCGTGTGGTGGTTTCCAGTTACGTTACATGGTGGACCCGATCACGGAAAGGAAATGGAAGACAGCAACTGTCTCATCCAGTCATGATGAATCAGATGAATTTAGCAGGCGATGTCTTTCTGGAGTCATCGATGTGGACGTCGTGTGCATATCGGACAGTAAGGAGGCAAAACGCTCTCCCATGCTATGAACGTAGGTATCCTGGTGCACAATTCCATACAAAGTACAACACTGACAATCCCGCTCCAATTCCATACCAAGAAACACTCAAGCCAGACCCAAGTCCATGTTGCACGTGGACTGTAGCAAAGATTTCACTGACTCGACAACAGTAGGACTGTTGAAGGAAATGAGGAAATCATTGACATAAACCAAAAGCCGAAGGACCCAACGAGCCGACACGGCTTTGTGGCCTGTTGGATGGGCCATGAGCTCAAAGACCCCGTGTTCCTTGAGGGCACTGAGCTCCTCCTACATGGCATTTTTCTAGAGGTTAGCATCAGCTGCCTCATGATCCTGTCGGAGAATGGTAGGCTCTAAAGGGAGTACAGGCAGCCCACTTGCGGCAAAGCACACTCTGACATAGCTGACGACAGAGACCTTAAAAGCGCTATGAAACTCATGAACAACGGTTGCATAGCCTAGTGCAAAGTTAGGAGGGAAAATATTGACAGCAAGACCGAGTGCATTGAGACCAATGGGTTTAGAAGAAGGGCTAGCCGTAGAGGATGATGCACTGAAGCACGTGTGGTGCTGAGAGGGTTAAGAGGACTGCAATGCATGATGTTGAGGGTGAGATAAAATTCTACCTCTGCGTGTGTATGGTTCCGGACTGACAAGAGAGATCTCAGATGCAAGAGGTGGCTCTCAGGTATCATCTGATGTTGCGATCTTCAACGCAAACGTTGGAGGTGAGCCATGAGTGGAATGTGTAGGGGACTGTGCTGGAGCACAGGCGGGGAACTGTACTGTGACACTCATGGGAGACTATGCCGGGTCAGTGGAGGGTACAGATATCGACTCAAAGGACACAAAGTGCGCAGAGGCTGGTGACAACTCTAGTGAAGAGGTGGTCGGTGAGCTGGATGATGGGGACGACAGGTAAGGGGATTCACTGTCAGTGGAAGGGAGAGGTTAAAACTAGGAGGAAGGACAAGGACCAGAAGGGATACCCTTGTCAATGGAGGAGGGTTTTAGCCTCCGCAAGACCAGAGGCTAAGATGAGTCACCCCCCCTTAAGCCAACACAGCAGGGAGAGAGGAGGATGGAGTGACACAAGACAAGTCGTGAGAAAAGTTTTCCTTGAAGAAAAATATATTGTGCGATTCAATGACTTGTGACCAGTCAAACTCCTACAAGCCCCAAGCCCTAGACATGGTTGAAACACCTAGGAAGGTGCAAATATACGCACGAAAACTAAGTTTGAAGTCCCAAAGTTCCTCGGGGAGCAAGACTATAGCGACGCAGTCCCAGGTCCGAGTGAGACGCAAGTATGCGTGGCGACCAAACCAGTACTCAAAGGGGGTGAAATGACATGGAAGAGGTGTGTGTGGAGCACAGTTCCAGACATAGGTCATGTATGACATGATTTCAAATGAGAAGAGCGGGGGTAGGTCAGAGGCAGTCAAGAGGGTGCCGACACCGTCAGCAAGCATCTGGTTCTAGCTGTCGGAGATGCTATATTCTGGGGTGTGTAGGGAGCCGACGACTCCATTCACACCGTGCAAAAAGACAAGAAATGGGTAGTAGTTCCCATGAATTCACCACCAAAATCATAGCAAAAGACCCACACACGGCGTCCACGGGCGAGTTCAACCTGGGGAAGCCATGATTCAAGTGTGGAACACACGTCACTATGTAACCGGAGCGCAAAAACCCGTCACATGTGGGAAAATTCATAACAGAGACTTTAGGACGTAGCGACCAACCCCCTAAAAGACATCGTGAGCAAGGAAACCCATGAAATCAGCATACAAGAGGTCAAAGGGAAGCCTGGTGCGAGACTCAAGTGTGGAGAATGTGGACCGATGCATTTTCCCCTAAGCACAGTCATGATAGTCAGTAGAGCAAGGGGAAGGGAAAGTGGAGGCGGTCAAAACCATTGGCATACAGTACACAAAATTTTCTATCCATGGCAGTGGTGTGGATGTGGCAAAGGCGATGATGCATCAAGTGTGTGTGTGTGTGTGTGTGTGTGTGTGTGTGTGTGTGTGTGTGTGTGTGTGTGTGTGTGTGTGTGTGTGTGTGTGTGTGTGTGTGTGTGTGTGTGTGTGTGTGTGTGTGTGTGTGTGTGTGTGTGTGTGTGTGTGTGTGTGTGTGTGTGTGTGTGTGTGTGTGTGTGTGTGTCAGGGAGAGGGAGTGTGTAACATAAACAAGAATAGTCTTGGTAGGTGCAAGCACAAAGGATGGAATGCAAAACAGGCACTTGCAAGGGGTGCCTTACAGCAAAATGCGACCAGTGGTGCAGTGTGAGATAGAGGAAATGTCGCGACTAGGTGATACTTCCATACCCTGGTCATCAAGGGTCGGAACAGAGAGCGGACTCAAATCAAGACAACACATAGAGGAGAAACAGTTCTCCCCCTCGGCGTCCAACGAGCCTGACCACCCTGATAACCTGAACTAGGAGAAGTTGGTCGGAGCCAGTGCAAATAGAATGAACAGAGCCAACAGGACCAACCGAGACAAACGAGGAATGGGAGGAGGTCAAGTGATGGGTGGCCCCTGGATTAAGGATCTGAAAGCCATGAGACACGTAGACAAACGTAGGAACACGCCTGACAGCAGTGATGGCAGAGTTCGGCGGGAGCTGCTGACCACATGCAGTGAAACAACGAGGCAACATACTGCCATTCCTCAATCCACAGAACATTGACAAGTGGACACCCCATACATGAACCAAAGCCGAATCACAAAGAGCTTTGTCCACAACACACGCAAGTGACCCCAAGGCTGAATGCACATCCTCCTTGGTGAGAGGTGCGTCGAACTGACGATCATCTTCACGTGGGTCATGAGTGATGACAACGCTCCATGCCAATGAGATTAGGCAGGCAAGGCCCAGGCAAGAGGAGAGTAAGGATCCGAAGGAGGGCCATAGAAGATAGGCCCTCCAAACCCTGGGTGTCACCTCTAGAGGTATGGCAGTGGAGGAGGTGAGGCAGTGGTATTGTAGATGGCAGTGGTATTGTAGATGGCAGTGTTGGTGGATGAAGGTACACAACAGCTGGAGGAGGCAGTAGAGGTAGGATTGTGGGTATTGCCAGCACCATTGCTTGAGGAGCGTGCCAAGTGTGCTATGATGGCAGACGCAAGAATTGCATTGTCAAGAGGTGCAGGACACTTGGGAGAGGAGTGGCCAAAGGTGCCATAGTTCTAGCATGCAACAGTGCCAGAGGATGAGGCTGAGGAGGATGAGCCTCCAGACCCCCTCCCTTTTATACGTCCTCCTTGTCCATTATCACCCGACCATCCACCGGAAGAGCCACCTTTGGCTTTCTCCTGATCTCAACCCCTCTCTTGAGTGATGAGGGAAGTGGCCGGCCGGTGTGGAAGCATATGAGGCTGAGGTAGAGGCACATGAGGAAGGGAGGACAGTGGTAGCAACTACATATACTGCCTGCTGAATGTGTTTTTTCTGTAGGATGCTCCACCAGTCGGTGAGATATTGTGAGGTGAACTCCTTGAGGGCACCAATGGTCGATGGAGCATCAACAGTGACAGGCTCAATGGTGAGACGCTCAAGCTCGGAGACTTTTACCTCCTTGAAAATGTCAGACAACTCAGGAATGACGTCGTTGAAAATGGAGAGGACCGTTGGAAGGTGCTCAAGTGCAGGCTTGCCTATGTCATTTAGTAGGTGAAGGCTATGAGTCCAACAAGCATCGGTTGTCTCATCACCACGCATAGACAATGTGTTGTCTATGCGTGGTGAGGATTCTCTGTGCGGCATGCCATGCGACTATGGTATGATACTTGATGAGAGCATATACACCGATTAGGTCACTACGTTTGCATTGTGCAGTGTCAACATTATAAGACCCGATCTTGTCAATGAGATCATTGGGTCCAGCACAGATGAAAGCACGAACATTGCCGACGGACTCAGAGTCAACAAAGACAACGAGAGGAATGGGTAAGGAATTGGGTTCATGTTAGGATTCCTAGAGCTGCTTGCCCTCTTTCCACATACTCAAGCAAATCTCACAAGTTGAGAATGGGAGGTTAGAGGTGAAGTGAGGAGGTAATGAATGAAAGTCGGACTTGCGCTCTATGGGCAATGAGAGCTTTGGCAGCTGCTGCACCGACAGCGGTCACTCCAATAGGTTTGGAAGAGAAAGAACCAGAGGTGGTGGATGCGGAAGCGGGTGTAGTGGAGAATGTAGCAGCAATACCAGAAGCAGTGGAAGTAGAGGGAGTGTCGCGTAGTTTGGGTTAGAGACGAGTGAGAACCAAATGAACTATGTGATCAGCGAATGTCTTGTGATAAACTTGTTTGCTATGCAAAATTTCCTCCGCAATATCCGAGGTATTGAATCTAGCATGAAGATCAGTGTGCTCTCACTGTAGCTCCACTTTCAGAGTAGCGTACTGGTCATCGTCAACAAGCATGGTGCTGGTGACATCACTCTGCCAAGAAGATTTTGACAGAGCTTTCCTTGCCCAAGTGGACATGGAAAGGTATGTCAAATATCTCGTTCTAGTCTGTACTGCAAGGCAGTGGACCTGGATGCATAAACACGCCAATGTAGAGGCAAAAAATAGAGAGAGAGCAAAGGAAGGAGAAACTGCCAAGCTTCTCAGTCCTAGCAACAGAGTGAGAAAAGGGGAGGAAGTCATGCTGCTGCAGATGTCGCAAATATAGCTATGGTGGATGACATGGAGACAATGAGGCATGCGACACCAGTCAAGGCAACAGTTGTGAGGGTGGAGATGGCTGCAGCTGTAGAGACAAGGACTTGGATGTCGAACTTTACGGTCTTAGTAACCCTCATCTACGGTGAGGAAAGCTGCTCTGATGGGTGATGAGTTGGTCTTAGTTTTTTTTCATTCTTTCTTTTTTTCAGACAGGAGCCACCACTTCTACTCCTACCCATTGCCGTTTCCTATATCCTCATTTTTTCTATGCAGATTCTCCCCCTTCTTGGCCTGTTGCTTCTGTTTTTGGCAGTCACATGAGCTGTGCCCGGCTTCTCGCAAGTCGAGCAGAGTCGTTGATCATGTTGATTGACGACCTCACTCTTTGTTGAGGACAAAGTGTCCACTGACTGTGACTTCACTCCGCCACGATAAAGATTGTGGCGTTGGGGTCACCAGTTGTCGGACTCCTACATCAGAGTGTTGCAGTCGTCGTTTTCCATGTGATCAACTACTACAATCATCCATGCAAGATCATTGTGGATGCCAAAAATGGCAAATGCTCACAAAATATTGCACTCGAGGCCACTGTTGTAGAAGAAACAGGCTTGGTCCCTGTTAGTGATGATTTTGCAAAATCATTACGTGTACTCTGCCACGCTGGACTTGTTATGGGAGTCGCCGGTCGAGGTGGTGATTACTTCATGATGTTGTCTTCAGATGTATGTTTAGATGTACCCACTGTATTCTACGTGAAAAACCATGAAATTGGATCCAAGAACTGGGTCAATCGTTGCAGGGACGAGAACGATACGGCCTTGCAAAGGTGAGAGATACACCTCCGAATACAGGAGATAAACCTGTTCAACCATGAGCATGACAAAGTGAACTTCTTGCCCACTACAGCTGAAGAGTCTGCGGATAGATGCTTAGCCAATGAGACAAGGTTCATTATGGTCTATGGGTGCTTTGGGATGGATGCTGGAGGTGCATTTGCAGGCAAGGGCACTCCGGACGGTCGTGACCCTCGCTGGCGGTGCTGCCAACAATAGTCACGCTTGGAGCACTCAAACGGCCATAACTCAATTGTTTCTCTACAGAATGGGGTGCTTTTTGATGCGTTGAAAAGCACGTGACGCTTACTACATGATGCATGTATTAATTTTTGAATGCACATGAGTAGAGGGCATTGGAGTGCCGAGGGAATCTCGGCTTGCTCATAAGGACTTGTACATAAGGAAGCCTAGGTACTTTATTCATTACCTTATACGGATCTGTCGAGTCTGAGGATTCATTCCTTGCCCAAATATCCTTGTATTCCAAGAATTCCTCCACACACGTCCATTCAATCCTACAAGTCGTTTGCGCCGCACCTTGGTACAAACACCGCGAAGAGAGTTGCACGGCGAGAACTTCGATCACTAGTAGCGCTCTTGCTGCTAAAAGAGGGTGGCATCTCAAAGGTTGGACCGGACACCAAGGGGTCAATGGTTGGAGGTTTATCCCAAGGGATCGACGTGTGACCATCTCGTCGGGCGCCTCTCGGTTCACATTTGGTATCAGAGCGTGTGGATGTTCGCTCAGCTTTACATTGACTGATGGGAGGCAGAAGAGCTGCCAACACTACATTTGGCCGTAATTTTATGTGATTTCACCACAGAAATCATGGCAACAGTGGCAAACGTCTTTGCCTTACACACGGAGAATATCCGGCATGTACTTGACGACTTGCATCAAGAGAATCAGTAGCGGCGTGCCGAGGGTGAGGCGAGGTACGTCGGCTAAAGGAGAAGTGCCTTGGAGGTGTCAAATTGGCATCCGCAACTGCCTTTTGTTGGCCCAAGCCGAAGGAGCTAGAGTTCTAAACCGGCAAGGGCAGTGCCAAGAGGGGCTCTTCACAGTGAACCGGTCCTTCATGGTGGTGGGCGTTCCCATGGGGGAGGATGTCGCAAGAGTGGAGTACGCACCTATGTTGCTCCGGGGAATGACACTACAGTGTTGGTCAGCATTGTATTTGTGGAACACCACTGGGTTGCCGGACAGGCTGAGTTTCAGACAACTGCTTCAGTCATTGCTGGGTCTATCATTGGGACGAGAAGTGCAGCTCAGTGTGCGGGCATGGACAGAGAAGCTGGAGATGTGGGAGCAGCTCGAGAAAATGCTTCAGGCACGTTTTGACCTCCTCAATGACAACCGAGTCGCACGTGACATTATCAGACACGTCAAGGATGGCGGATCGGTCTAGCAAGACACCAGACACTTCATGGCTTTGGAGGTACATATTGACAACCTCTTAGACGTGGAGGTGTACGACCGCTACAATGATGGTCTGAAGCTCCACGTCCAACATGAACTCACAATGCTCGGGTTGCGGACCTTTGTGGAGTTGATCTCGTCAGTAGAGTGCATTGATGTGATAAAATTCAATGCGTGCCACAAAACCTATGCAATACAACAAGGGGTAGAGCAGCCGGGTCAAACTGTATCCATGGAGATGGATTCAATCCTAGCCTAGCAGCGGGGAGTAGATGAACAGCAAGGGCAGAGAGGTAAGTGCTAGGCTAGTGGTGAGGAAGATCATCAAAAGTGGGACTGCCCCAAGCGCAAGGCACAACAGGGAAAAGGGCAACAGCAATGAGGAGGGGACGACCTACTACTGCAAGTCTTTCATCCGCAAGGGACAGGACCAGCCTTGAAAGGATTTTGCCGATTAAGGAGCTACCTCAAGTGTTGTTGCGGAATGAAGGTCCGAACCGGAAGTTTCTAGGAATAATCATGGAGCTGGTTATTGAGATTCCAAATGGAAGTTTCCAGGGTCAAAGGAAGCAACGCTGCCTGCTGGATGACGGCGCGGGCCATAGCTTCCTTAGTGACAGGTAAGCAATGATGTGGGAGCTTGTACGGTAGCCGGAAACATCCGCTAAGGCGCAGAAGGTGTCCAAAGGTGGAACGCGACAGGCCTCTTGTAAAGCACAAGGTCCACATGGGTGAGTTGCTGGGTGACATGGAATTCCAAACTTGCCCAATGGATGATTGCATCTGGTTGATCGACCGAGATTTGTTGCACTCCTAGATTTTGGAGGTAGATTGGAGGTGTAACCAGGTGGTCGTGAAGGCAGACACAGGCAAGATTTCTGTCGACTCCAACTTTCCTCTGCTATAGTAAGTATTGTGGCTTTTGGGTCACTTGCCATTGGATTCTTGCATCTGAGTATTGTAGTTGGCGTTGATGTGATTGGCTACTGCAATCATTCGTGGAAGTTCGTCCGGATGCAAAAAATTACAATTGCTCGCCAAATGTATCACTTGAGGTTGTTGTTGTTGTAGAAACACAATTTTTCAGGGGCAAGGTCACTGCTGGTGATGACTTTGGAGAAACAACGAGTATACTCCTCCATGCTAGAATGCTGACACAGACGTTGCAATATATACCATGCATCAAACTTCTCGATCAACTTCCCAAAATAACCAAGGATAGCTTGCACAAAGTTTCTCCACGTTTCCGGTGGTGTGAGAGTGTTGTGCCACGTTGGATTAATCTGCTCAAGAGATAGTACGCCTGCTGTTGACAATGTGAGAGCGATTGCGTGAACCGTTCATCTGGCTCTGTAGGTCTCTTGTCGTTGTTGGATGATCATTAGATCATACCACCAACCTAAAGCCGTGGAATGCAAAAGTGAGGCCGCGAGGTCAATTCTCTTCTTGTCCTTTTTTTAACTAAGTAGCGGTGAAGTCCACCGACTGACTGGAGGAGTGCCTACCAAATCTAGGGTTGCTGGAGAGTTGTGAATTCTTCTCTGTGGGCACTAATTGGCACGCACGGAAAATCCGAACCTCCTCCATCGCCATGTTGAGTTGTTCAACCACATGGGTATTGAGGTTCTTATGTTCCAACAGCTTCTGGTATTGATCTTCATTGATTCGCGCTTGTTGGCCGGTGCCTCCCATCGTGCCAGGTGTCAATGCGACGGGCAGCGGCGGAGGCAAAGGGTTCTCTGAGCCTGAGGGGTCTGTCACCAGGTTGGCCGTTGGGTTTTTTGGTGTTTCGCCATTTTCCATGAAGGTTTCCACTGCTTTCTGGTTTGTCTAGAGTGTGTCGGTGCTTGCGTGCTGTTGATCCTCCATAGCCGGAGTATTCGTGGGGGGCTGCTTCTCTTCACCGGTTGCACATGGTCCGTTCACCATTGTTGGTTTGAAATTTGTGATCTTCTAACTGGTAGAGATACGCTGAAGAATCGTGTGAGGTTGTCGTCAGGTAGTTAATGCGTCGGTTGCCTCTCTTGCATCGCTATACTCTGATGCCAAGTGTTGTGCCGAGTGGAACCTAGGTGGTTCAGAGGGATGAACTGCAGAAAAAAAGATGACGAGAGGATTTGTGTTGAAATTGGTGGAGTACGCCGCGTCGAAAGGAAGGAGCTCACGGTGTTTCAGTCGCGAATGGTCACAAATGAGGTCGGCTCTACTGACGATGCCCGTTTGTCACACAGGTCTCACCATGTCGTGTCGTCAAAGAGCAAAACTACCAGTTTCAAAGCTACAATGTACATTTGCAAACAAAGTCATGATTATGACACAATCGTATCCATTGTGACACCCACTTCATTTCGTGCTCTCCTTCCTTTTAGTCCAGAGTCTGTTTGGGTTACGTAGTAACCATTGTCATCAATTTTGAAAAACGTTGGAAATGAAATTTCAGCATATTTTCACGTCTTCAAATATGCCATTGTATGTGTGTGTGTGTGTGTGTGTGTGTGTGTGTGTGTGTGTGTGTGTGTGTATGTGTGTGTGTGTGTGT